>JAASFH010000295.1:0-23484 GCA_023333695.1 Globisporangium yorkense
GGAGAGCGCTTTCTGCTCGCCCTCAACTTCACAGCCCATCGTCCAGAACGCCGCCAGAGTCATCTTCAGCTTGGGTAGGAGCACGATCGGAAGCAGCGCGAAGCTCTTGGAGTTCGCGAGACATCCGATGCCAGCGTTGTGGCAACGGCTCTGCCGACGGAAGTACCCGCTTTGCAGTGCATACATCGCTTCGAACCAGCGAAGTAGTAGTGCTGCGACAGAGACGTTCGAGATGAGCGTTTCCCAGCCGTAGACACACTTGATCACACGACGACGGTAGCGCTCGTAGAAGAAGAGTCCGTAGCGGTATCCGTTCGATATCGCAATAGAGGTTGTCGCGAGCGGCTGATCCGTCGTGCTGAGCTTGGATCCCCAGCGGAACTCGGTCGCGAACTCGCGGCACTCGCTCGAGCCGATGCAGTCGAGCTCTTTGTTCGCCAGCAGGTCGAACTGCCGCCTCAAGATCCCTTGATCGGTGTTCTGCTTCATGCTGATCACGTCCGAGTACCACTTCTGTCCCTCCAGATCTTCGTACCAACCGTTCCTCCAGGTGCCTCCGGGACGCTCGAGCCACTCGACAGTCTTCTGCTCGCGGACCGTGCGGTTCACTGCGATGATCGCTTCTTCGGTTCTCGCTGCGCTCTCGAACTTCCCGATCAGTCGGAACATGCAAGCACTGCCATCATAGCTGGGGATGGCGAAGCGCGCGGCAGCCGCGTTGTCCCAGTACGGCATCATGACGATCGGCAGCGTCCTGGGGATCAGGTACATGGTGTTGCTGTCGACGCCATTCACGACCCGAAGGCTGTCCGTCGTGATGTTATAGCCGAGAGATCTGCAGAAGTCGGAGATGGCACTGAACGACTTCGCAATGAGCGAGCAGGTGCTGGTGTAGCCGAGGTGCTTTGCTGAGTCGAGCACGAGTCCTTCGCGTTTGACGAGCCGATAGCCGTTCACGGACGCGCCGGTCGTGTCCACCACCGTCGTTTCTCGGCTTGCCACCAACTCGCTTAGCTGTGCTGCGCGGTAGCGCCGTCCATCTTCGGCACAAGCGATCACGCGGTCCGCGTACGGCTCGTCGTTGAAGCGAGGGATCGCGTAGAAGCCAAGGCTTGGCTGTCGGCCAGCGGTGGTCGTCAACTTGGTCTCCACCGTGTTCCAGAAGATGCTGAGGAGCTGCGAGCCGACCATGAAGACGATGAAGAGCCATGCGCTCCAGTTGTAGATCGCGCCTGCGACCTCGAGCTTCGTGGCTGGCGGCAGCGACCGGATCGTAAACGCCCTCCCGATAAACGTCGGGACGATCTTCTTGCTGCTGTGTTTGCTGGACGCTTTGCTGCGCGCTGGCTGGGGCGCGATCACAGGAATTGCCTTCATCGTGCACAAGCGTTGACGGCGGCCCCAACGACGGCGCGAGCGATAGCGATGAGTTCGGCGACTGACTTCACAAAGTAACTCAAATAGACGACTGGAGGACTTGAGGTCCTCGACTGCTGACGGTGTCTGTGACGAGCGGGAGCGATGGGTCTGGAGACCGACGTAGCGAACTCAATTCACGAAGTTGCGAACTCAAACAAACTACTGTAGAGCTCACAACTCCATGGAGCACGGATCTGTACAAGCCTTCTCACTGCCTTCGTCAGACATCGTGCCGGTCTCGTCGTCACTGTACTCGAGCCCCGAGTCGCTGTTGCTCATTGTGGTGTCCTCCTGAGTTGCACTCTCGCCACCACCACACTTGCTCGCGGTTGGGAGGCACAGACACTGGGAAACTGTCTCCGCGCATGTTGCGTTCTTTGCTGCTAGACAGGAGAGAACGGCGCTTGCGAGCGCTCGATTCTGCGTGGGTCCCACGAGTGACAGCCCGAAGATCAAGCGGATGCTCTCGAAGAGCGCCGGCGGTAGTGAAGCTGACGGCTGCAACATCGGAATGTGCTTGTCGAGGAGCTTGAGCGCGACGAGCCTCTCCAATTCGTGGCCGTTCGACAGGACGTCCACGACGGTCTCGATGTTCGGCACCTCGCTCGTTCTGGTCGACCCTAACTGCATATCTTCGTGGTTGCGATACACGGCCAGGACGTTGTTGTGAAACGTGACGCCGCCGCTGTAGTCTTCGTTCACCACAGTCCGAACTGCTGCATCAATGGCGGTCCACGTCCCGCGACTTGTGGTTCCCAACTCACGCAAAAGGTCGACGAGCAGGTGCGCGGTGTCGTGGTCGCTCTCCTCGCTCAACCGCTGGACCAGGAGCGGGATCGCTGGCTCCAGCGCGGTGTCATCTGGGCGGAACCGCGTCCACAGCGATCGCAAGAGCCGCAAGAGCTCCTTGCGGTGCGCGAACTTACCGTCGATCTCGAGCACGCGCAGCAGCATCAACGCGAGTCTCTCGCCTTCGGAAGGCGGCACGGACTCCCCGCTTTGCAACAATCTCTCGAAGATTCCTGGGCTCAACAGCCACTTCATTGACGCCAGGAACGCGACTGGCGCCGAGGCTTCGCTTTGGATGAGCGTCAAGACTTTGGGGATCCAGCGACTGAGACCCTCTTGGCGTTCGACTCCCGTTGAGGCGACTTCCAGTTCGCGAACGATAGCAAACAACTGGGTGGGGACTCGGCCGCAGTAGGAGCCGAAGCGATCTTGTGGGGTGAACTCTGCTGGGCTTGCAGTTTGCGGCTGGAGATCAACAGAGTGCGCTCCGGCTGCGTGCGCACTCTCCTCGAGCCTCAGTAGTAGCTGCTGCACGAGACTCGAATGGCTCTCGCTGCTCGACAAGCTTTGCAGAACTGCAAGACCGTCGCAAGAGCTGACGAAGTCGAGAAACGCTGGCGCCGGAGCTGACTCCAGACACTTCAGCACCACGAACTGCTCGAGTTCGCTCCCATTCGACAGCAGCTGGAGCATACCCGACGCTGGAAGCGTCGTTACACTTGACTTGTGCGGTGGTAACACGCTTTCGATGAGCTGAAGACCCGTGTACCCGTAGTCGGCAGCAATCCGTGCGAGGCTGGGAACAGCAGTATCGATCGCCACTCTGCACTCCGGATGAGCCTGCTCCATCTCGCTGAGGTATTCTACAGCGGCTGCGAGACCCAACGACAAACCGCGGCGTGACGGCAGGATGGAGGAGAGGATCGCCTTCGCCAGACCGCTGACAACTTTCGAATGCAGCAACTGCCTCCGAGCGAGTGACACTCCGAACGATAGAGCCGCAGTGTCGATGAGCCGAGTCGGATCAAGCGCTTGGGTCAGCAGACAGATCACACGAGGGAACCTGGTTGTGAGCTGTGCTGCAGTCTCCACTCTCGCGCTTTCCAGATGACGGCCGAGAGCAGTCCACGCTCGAGTTCTCACAACACAGCCACTTGGATCTGCTGAATCCTCGCGCTCCAGCTGCAGCATCAGCAGATCGACGATTGCGGAGTCAGCTCCGGCGATCTTGCGGCTCCACGAACTCGCATTTCTCGCAAGTTCGTCCAGCCAGATCTCCTTCAAAGGACCGAGCAGCAGCTCTGACGCTTGCGTCACGATCGCTTGAGACTCTCGCTTCGCGCCAACGACAGTGTCTAGAGCGAAGCGCACGAGCTCGTAGTGCTCCCGTTCGCAAGTGATCGACGAGCCCTTCAGAGGGCAGCGGCGCAAAGATGCAGCGAGCATGCTCCAGATCTGCTCCTTCGTGGCTTCTTGGACGGTTGAATCAGCCAGCACGCGGGTAGCGACCAAGACTGCAGCTCGACTCTCGCTCTCACAGCACTCAAGGGACCTCCAGGCGGCGATCGCCACTAGCTTCTCGTCGTCGCTGCCGTGCTCTAGCCGCTGCAGCGTCTGGTGCACCTTCGGGGCGATCTGGGGGGTGGAACTTGCATCACTGTCGCCTGCTGCAGGTCTCGACGGAACCATTGTAGGATGAGGCGCGATGGCTCTGGGAGAGGCAGTGTTGAGGCAAGCCTGGGACGTTATCGCGACGGACAGCTCCTGCGCGAGATGTCGAACAGTGTCACCGCTGTCGCGGCTGACGCTGATGACGTAGAGCGTGTCGACGAGATTGCATGCGGCGAGGAACGCTGCTGTGATCGCCGCGCTATTTGCCTGCAGCCACTTGAGTGCGACCACGGTATCGAACGAAGAGATCTTGTTGCTCACGTGACACGACGCACGCAGTACCTCGGTAGCCGCGAGCAGCAGTGTGCCGATACTGATCGAGCTCACCCCTGGCCAGTTCGAGTACCCGTGAGGAACGACACTGTTCAGCACTGTAGCGCGAGTCCAGCAGAAGGTGCGACACACTTCCGCAGTCTTCTCCATGAAGATCAGGAACACAGTTGGCTCGGCTCGGTCGACCATGTCGGCTGTGCAGCCGTCCACCGTGTCAGCGCACTCTGCACTCTCAGTCTCTTGGAGGTGTCGGAGCAACTGAACTATGAGACTGATCCCGAAGCGATCGATCCCTTGACCGAGGCGCACTGGCAGCTCAGTGAGGCAGGACACGATAGTCGGGTCGAGCGCGAACAGTTCAGCGCTGTCGTTCTTCAACGCCAACAGGAACGCGAGCAGTTCGTTCACGTACGCAACTCCGCGGTGCCACTCGAACGCGTCTCGGAGCGTCTGCAGCGCCAGTGGGAGCAGGTGGAACTCGTGCAGCATCCGCGGCGTGTGGGTCTTGGAGTGCAACGACGCGACTGCTGCGAGCACGTTCCACGCCTTGCGCTTCACCTCGTCGCACTCGTCTTTGCGCGCGACGAACTGCTGCAGTGTGTCGAAGAAGAACGCCGAGTGCAGCGTCGCGAACGTGTTCAGTGGCTCCCGATGGTTGCGCAGCAGCGTGAGGATTGCGCGGCGAACTCCTGCGTCCGACGAGCGGAGGTCGCTCGCTATATGCTCCGGGGTCCACCACATTCTTCTCTTGAAGCTTGCGAGGTGAAGCCGCTCGATTTCGGTTCGCGATCTTTCGCCGATAGTTAGACTTGAACGCACGAACATGGTGCTGCTATCCAGAACCGTGAGATCGCCGTCGCCGATTACTCCGCCAGCATGTAGACCATCGCGTAGATGCTTGTGTCGACTTCGTTGAGTTGCTTCGCGAAGGTGCTAAGTGTTGTTCCTAGTGTCCAGGGTCAAAGTCCGAAAATATTAGCTGAAAATAATGGATAGAGTGGTCCACACCGTCCATTATGTTCAGAAGTCGTTATTTTGAGTGGCGGAAGTCATACTCGCATCGCCGAAGCGATGGTCGTGCGACAGCTCGCGGCGCGCGTGCAGCGCTGGCACCTGCTCGGGCGCTACTACGCCAACAAGTGGCACTACGACGGCTCCAAGTGGGCCGAGCGCGTGTGGTACGGCGAGCGCTCGAGCGCGGCGTCCGTGGCGTCCGTCCCGTTTATGATCACGCGCAGCATGCGCGCGCAGCTCGAGGCGGCGGGCTTTCCCGCGCACGAGGTCGCCGCGCTCTCCCCGCAGGCAGCGCACCAGCTGCTCGCGGACAAGCTCTCGTATTCAGACTACGTTGCGCGCCAGAAGCAGCAGGAGATCGCAGACGCGGCGGCGCGCGCGGCGGAGACGATCGCGCGCGAGGAGGCAGCTGCGGACGACAACAAGCAGCAGCCGACGACGACGACAACGACGCTGGCAGTGGTGCCGGAGGCTGCGGAGGCGCAGGAGGAAGCGCCGGTCGTGTCGGCGGTCGTGCTGCAAGAAGAGAAGAAGGTGGTGTAACATGCAGCAAGAGCTCTTGAACGACCCAGCTACTTCCAGCAGCGTCGTCGCCGTCTTCTTGTATTGGAGTGTGTATGCGTCCCTTGCTGCACCTGTCGCCACGAAGTGAGGCTCACGCGCTCCCCGTGAGCCGCTTGATGCGTGTCCGCAGCGAGCGCACCCACTTGAGGCGCGCGATGGCGCGGGCGCCTTTCAGCACGTCCTCCCAGGAGCTGAGCGCCAGCGCCAGCGCCAGCTGCCCCAGCTGCAGTGCCAGCAGGAACGCGACGCCGTAGAGCACCTTGGCGTCCGAGCGCTCGGTGAGCGTCACCCAGAGCGCCGCCGCCGCCACGTACGCCAGTGTCAGCGCCCAGTACGCGCGGTAGAAGTGCGCGCGCAGCTCCTCGTTGCTCGCGCGCGGCCGCAGCCGGTGGCGCCGCGCCGCGCTCAGCACGCCGTGCTCCAGGAACTGCGTGATCATCACGGCGCCCAGCACGCCGCCGCACACGCACGCGACGTTCGCCGCCAGCGCGAGCGTCGCCGCAGCGCTCCAGAGCGCGCTCCCGATCATGATGGTTATCTTGCGGGTCTCTTGGTGAAATAACCGAGTGACTCGATCGCCTCCAGTACAGTCGCACACTTCACTAAGTACGCTAAACTCGTTCGATGCGTGTCATAGTTTGTGTGGTCGAGATGCTGCTGCCGCGCGTGCTGCGTCTGCGCCGCCGCGTGCGGCTCGAGCGTCTGCTGCTCCCGGAGGCGGCGGCGGCCGGCGTGTCGCAGACTCGCGCTCTCAGCGCGCTGGTGTCGCGCTCCGCTGCGCTGCGGACGCCGGCTGCGTGGCCCGTGCGCCAACTGAGCTCTGAGGCGCGACCTGCGCAGGTGGCGGACGAGAAGACGCGCGCGGCGCTGGTGCAGGAGCTCAAGACGCTCGTGAACGCCATGCGCAACGACCTGCGCGCGCCCCCGACGACAGAGCAGACGGTCGCGAACTGGGAGAAGGCGGTCGCGCACTGGCGCCAGCACGCGGCGACTGACGCGCTCGCGGACCAGCTGCGCGTGGGCTACGAGAGCGCAGTGGCCGTCGCGGCCAAGCAGCGCCAGTTCGACCTCGCGCGCGCGCTCGTGGCGCAGATGAAGGCGTTCGGGTACGCGCCGACCGACGCGACGGTGCAGTTCCTCGTGCGCGGCGTGGCGCTCGAGCTGCTCGCGCGGCCGTCCGCGACGTCGACCGACGACCTGCGCGCGATGCTCTCGGACGCCACGTGGGAGCGCGACCTCCTCGAGGTCGTCCGCGCGGAGGAGTATCCGCACCACCGCAAGACGCCGCTCGAGCGCCACTACTTCCAGCAGCAGCTGCTCGACGGCGTCGAGGCGCTCTTGGACGAGTACGAGGCCTCGCACGCGCTCGCCGATCGCTCGCCGCTGCCGTACAACGAGGCGCTGCGCGTGTACGCGGACAACGAAGTGCCGTTCGCGCGCATGCTCAAGCTTATGGTGAAGCGGTCGATCAAGCCGGACGCGGACACGTACGTCGCGCTCCTGCAAGGCGCGCGGTGGTCGGAGATCCCCGCGACGATCAACCAGCTACTGCAGTCCGGACTCGCCGACAAGCTCACGGTTGCAGGCGCGAGTCCTATGACGGCCGAGACGAGCAGCCACGTGGTGCACGCGATCTGGTCGAGCACGATGAAGGCGGTGCTGCACTCGTACAAGAGCCGCTTCTTCGACCGCAAGGAGCACGTAAGCCACTCGGACGTCGAGGAGCTCAAGAAGGTGTTCCTGTACGCGGAGAAGCAGCTCTCGCTCGCGTTCCCCGGCTTCCAGTTCGCCACGACGCAGCATCACGAGGCCGTGTACACGCTCCGCGCGAAGGCCGCGGCGACCGTCGGGCTCCAGACGAGTGTCATGCGCACGCTGGACGACTACGTGCGCCTCGCGCCACCGGGCACGGTACTCAAGAAGGACGCGTTCCTGAGCGCGCTGGAGCTGTACACGTCGTGGCAGCTCAAGATCCTGCTCCTGCCGCGCGAGGAGGTGTTCGAGCGCGCGACGCACCGCGACGTCGCCCGGTCGCCGCGCGTGAGCGAGATCGACCGCGAGTACCGGCAGCTCGCGGACAAGCTGCTGCCGGCGTCGGTCGCCAAGCTCGAGAAGATGACACTCGACGTGCTGACGAACCGGCAGGAGCTCGAGGCGCAGAAGCAGCTCGTGGCGGCCAACACCCGCGCCGAGAAGGCGCTCAAGCAGCGGCTCGAGCACGCGCGCATCGTCAAGAGCTACCAGCTGCTGATCCAGGAGCAGTTCGAGCGCGCCGACAGCGCCGTGATCGCGATCCAGGGGAAGATGCTGGACGCGGTGAAGCACGCGGACGACGCGCTGATCGACGTGGACGTCCAGCTCAAGCTCATGGAGCAGTACATGACGTGCGCGAACCGCTTCGAGCAGCGCCTGCGCAGCCGCCAGAAGGAGGTCGCGCCGCAGATCATGCGCCGCGTGTTCCGTGTCGTCAAGGAGGTGACCGCGAAGGAAGTCGTCGGCGAGCTGGACCAGGAGAAGCTCCAGGAGCTCTTCCACCTGGCGATCCGCACGGCGGTGCTCTACTGGCGCTTTGAGGAAGCCGACAAGCTCGTGCACCAGAGGAAGAAGGTGCTCCGGACTCGCGCGCTCGACGAGCGCGAGTACGAGCTCCTGATCTTCCGCGAGGTCACGGACCGCAACATCCGCGGCGCGTACGGACTCGTCCAGGAGATGCACAACGCGGGCGTCGCGCCGTCCAAGGAGGCGATCCACCGCATCGTGCTCGGCGTGATGCACATGCTGCACAAGTACCCGGAAGCATCGGCAGCGTCGAGCACGCCCGCCGAGGGTGCTGCTGCCGACGATCTCCTTGACGTCCCAGCTGCCAAGCGCGACGACAATGAGAAGAGCGCGGAGACAGACAAGGAAGCCAAGCAGCTCACGGTGTCGGACAGCCAGACCATCGAAGAGGAGCTGCTGTTCCGCGACGAGCTCCAGTTCGACGGCGACGACGACGACCGCGCCAACGCGTTCGTGCTGGGCTCTGGCGCGCCGTCGTCGCTCGTGGACCTCCCGGGCTTCCTGCAGGACTGGTACAACCTGCACGGCATCCGCCCCGCCGCGAAGACCGTCGTGCCCGTGCTGGCGCGGCTGCTGGCGGCCAAGGACTTCCCGGAGTTCATGCGCCTCCTGCAGATCCTCGAGTCGATGGACGGCGGCCTCACGCCGGCGACGACTGTCTGGCTCGAGAAGCGGCTAGAGCGAGTGGGCAAGACGCTCGACGACTTCCGCGTGCGCACGGCCAAGTCTGGGCGTCGGTAAGCAGCCGCCTTCTCCGCCAGCAGCACCAGGCTCGTCACGAGCGACGTCATCCGCATCAGCAGCAGGAAGGAGCAGAAGCACACACCAATAGACCAATACGTGGACTTCGTGAGGGAAGTGCTCTGCATGCTGTCTTCCTATACGCTGATCTGGTCCAAAGACGGCGACAGGAACGTCCCGAGCGCCTCCGCCTGGCGATCCCCACGCACGCAGCTCGTCAGTACGAAGAAGCCTCGATATAACCTCCTCCCTCCCTCCCTCCTCCGCGCACCTTCGCCTTGATGAGCCCGGGCTCCGCGCCGCCGCTTGAGTACGCGCACACGAGGAAGCCCTTGCCAGCAGCTGCCATCGCCAGGCTCCCGTGCTGCACACACACGACGTGAGAATTCGCCGCTTCCTCCGAACGCCGAGCAGCAGCCGCCACGCACGTCCAGCTCCACCAGCAGCGTCTGCAGCGCGTGGTCGGCGTTGCACTCGCGCCCGGCGTGCGCCAGCTCGCCCCACGTGTGCGCCGCGATGGCGCCGACCACCTTGTGGTCCACAGCGTCCCCCACGGCTCCGACGAGGGCGCCGTCGAGCGTCATGAGCCTGCCATTGCGGACAGAGGGCGGCGTGAGCGCACACGCGTCTTATAGAGAGAGGGGGTTCATTCAGAGAGACGCACATGGCCGCTTCGATGCCGTCGCCCACGATCTGGCTCAGCACCTCTGGGAGCACTCGTGCACGCAGCATGACCTCCTCCTGCTTCTTCTTCTTTAAGTTTGACAACGATTTAGCCACGGTTTTAACATTTCAACACGAGTTTGAACAAGGTTTATTATTTTGACACGAGTTAAAAACAAGGCTCTAACATCTTTGACACGAGTTAAGTACGAAGTCAGGTTAATCACACTTTGGGGGTTAATCCTGCAGCAACCTGGAATGCCGATCGCGGGTGCGCACGTGTGCACGTGCACGCATCTTGCAGCTCTGACATCGCGCGCCGTCTCGTGTGCAATGCGACAGTGGAGGTGAGCGTGAAGCCGGAGAGCGTCGCTGCGTTCGCGAGTGTGCGAGACGCCGTCCGCCTGCTCCTCGCGTCGCCCGTCGGCTGCCCCGGTGCGTGTGCGCACGCCTGCTGCTCGCCGACGTGCTCGTCTCTCACGAGAGACGTATGCTGTACGCAGCAGCCGCAGCAGGCGCCGCGTCATTCGAAAGTGACGCATTCCTGCGCGAACACGTCGCGAGCATCCGCTTCGCAGACGAAGGTGCGGGTGCTGTTGGTGTGTGTATACTGCGAGAGGTGGCGGGAGCCGCTCATGTGTACTTGCAGAGGACGGTAAAGGCGCTGGTGACGACCAGCGAGATGTGACGCAGCTGCAGATCTACGTGTTCAAGCTGAGCGACGTGAGTTTCTGATGACGAACGGCGTTCGTCACCGCGCTCGTGATGACTGGTTGCTGATGCTGCTGCTGTGTCGCGGAGCTAGGAACCTGCAGCCGAAGAGACCGCGGAAGACGACGAGAGCGTCTCGACGTGCCACGAGCTCATGCTACCGTCACGCAGCCTCGACGGGCTCTGGGAGACGCTCATCTATGACAGCGAGGTGAAGCGGACGGTGCTCGACTACGCGACGACCGCGATGCTCTTCTCCGACTCGCGCGTGAACCCGCACATCATCTCGTGGAACCGGTGGGAGAGCTGATAGTTGATAGTGAGCTCGGCGGGAATGAGACGGCGCTGAGTGACTCACACCTCGTGCTCGTCGCAGAGTCGTATTGCTGCACGGCCCGCCGGGCACCGGCAAGACGAGTCTGTGCAAGGCGCTGGCGCAGAAGCTCAGCATCCGCCTGTCGGAGAGGTGGGAACCCAGTGGCGAGGCTACTGAGGTCGGCTTTGTTCCTGCACTGCTGACGACGCACTTGCTGTTGTTGACGCACGCAGGTACCCGAGCGCGTTTCTGATCGAGGTCAACGCACACAGCTTGTTCAGCAAGGTGCGTGGCTTCCTCCTGACTGGTTACGAAAGTTCGGTGTTGACGCGACAGTGTTGCTCGGTTCGTTAGTGGTTCTCCGAGAGCGGGAAGCTCGTGATGAAGCTCTTCCGGCAGATCCAAGAGCTCGTGGACGACGAGGAGTCGCTCGTGTGCGTCTTGATCGGTACGACTGCCTTGAATGGCGCGATGGTGTGTAGTGCGCTACAAGCGTTGACGAACGTACCATCGTGTGGTGAATAGACGAGGTGGAGTCGCTCACTGCCGCGCGAAAAGCTGCGTTGAGCGGCTCTGAACCGTCCGATGCCATCCGAGTCGTCAACGCGGTGCTGACGCAGCTGGACGCGCTCAAGAACTACCCGAACGTGCTCGTACTGACAACGTCGAACATCACGGAGGCAATCGACGTCGCGTTCGTGGATCGAGCCGACATCAAGCAGTAAGGGACATTGCTCTCTCTCTGCCATGCTGTACAAGGAAGAGCGCGATGATCTGACGAGGGATACTGCACCAGGTACATCGGACTCCCGTCGACGCACGCTCGCTACGAGATTTTGCGGAGCTGCGTGGAAGAGCTCCAGCGCGTGCGGATCTTGCAGCCTTGCAGCTCTCCGATTCTGAGCTTCAGCAATTTGAAGAAGAAGGAGCAGTCGAAGAAGCGACTTGCGGACCAGATGAATGCCTCCTCGATAGAAGACGGCGACTCGGATCTCACCGAGTCGGCCGCGCTGATCCAGGTCGCAGAGATGGCGACGGGTTTCAGCGGACGAGCGCTCCGCAAGCTGCCGTTCCAAGCGCACGCGTTTTTCGTTCAGGTAGGGTGGCTGGCGTGGTTGGTGCATCTTGGCTTCGATACGAGCGTTCTCATGTGATACACTTGTTGTGCTGCAGACGCGATCATCGAGCGTGATGCAGTTCATTGAGAACTTGGGTCGGACGATCGTCTTGGAAGCCGAGCAGAGATCCCGCCTTGCTGTTGCGTGAATACACGCGAGTTAACACGAGATGAGTTGCTGCACCGTTTCACCAAGCCAAAGTCGTGAGCTGCCTCCAACATGGAGATCGGTCCGCCGATCGCGACGGATGCGAGCCCCGCTGTTGCTACCTTTCGCCCGTCGGCGCCTCGCACTGCTCGTCCAGGGTCCGCTCTCTGCTTCGGCTCGAGTGTCGGCAGCACTCAGAAACGTCCGTCGACAGCACGAGGGGCAACTGCTGCAGCATCACTCCATCGGAAGCTGCAGCACCCAACCGCGGAATGGTGCTTTCTGGAGAAGCCAGCGGGTGTCGTCACTCCTCGTACGAGATCGGGGACGCCAGGACGGCACCACCGACCTGCTACGTCTCGGGAGCGGAGTGTCGATAGCGAAGTGGATCTGCCGAAGCGTCCGGCGACAGCACGAGCGCCTTCGAGTCTCTCTCGTCGCAGCGAGAGAGGAGGCATCGATTGCGAGCGCGTCCGGATTCAGCCGGTCGAACTGACCGACACCCGCGCGATCCGGGAGGCTGCGCAGCGCGAGCACGATCAAGTGAACTATAGCGATCCGTTGCGCGGGAAGAGTGTGGAGCCGAGGACCGTCGAGATGGCGGCGAGGAGCTGCGCGTCCGTGCAGAACGCCGTGAGTTTGTCTGACTCGTCCCGTGTGAAGGCGTTCCAAGCACGAGCAAAGGGAGATTACACGCGAGCGATCAAGTACCTTCGGAAGGCAGTCGAGGTTGAACCGAGCGATCACCTCTCGCTCTTCCAGTTGGCTGTGGCGTACGAGAGGACGGGAGATCTCCAGCACGCTCTTGCGGCATACGAGAAGGTGATATCGCTCGAGGAAGACAACAGCTTCGCCTACTTCAACGCCGCGAACATCCTCATGCAGCTGAGTAAACTGGACGACGCGATCCGCCACTACAGCGCCGCGATCCAGCGATGCAGCCCCAGCGATCCGCACCAGCTCGAGTTCTTCCGTCAGCGCGGAGCTGCCTACCGCAAGAAAGGTGACTTCGAGAAGGCTGCTCGAGACTATGCTCACTGCCATTCGAAGTCTGCTCTTACGCGAAAGCAAGATAAGCGTCCGTGTGAGGCTGACGCTGAGAGCAGCACCGACGCAGGAAGCGAGCGCTCAACGAACGACGCGCCGCTCGAGTGCGGACCTTCTCCCACAATGAGCAAGCTCGTTTATAGCTCTGACACGTTGTACGCACCGCTGGAGCAAAGCGAGATCCCGTTCGATGCGTGGACTCGCGAGCGAGTGTTCCGGATCGCAAGATCAAGTCCGCCGTCGCGCACGATGAGCGACCTGCTGTTGCTGGCGGACACGCTCCGAGCTCTGTTTCCGTTCTGCTCGATCCTGTCCCCCGACGCCTGTACCACACTGGCCACGAAGCTCGTAGGAGCTGCGAGTGTTCATCCCGGCACGCCGCTGTTTCTCGAGAAGATGGCCGGCTCGCACGTCTTCTTCGTGTACAGAGGACGCGTGTCGGTCCACAAGACCGTCGTCCAGCACATCGAGCAGGTAGCGCAGAAGACAGCACCTGTCAGCGTTGAAGAAGAAAGCGACACCGGCGATATGACATCCTGGGAATCGGTCTACGCAGAGATGGAGTTTGATCACCAACAGCAGCAGCAGCAGAGCGATACCAACGAGAGAGCGCTCGACGCTTCGATTAGACGAATCGCTGCAGTCACGCACCAGTGGGCGAAGCGACAGATGAGGCTGTGCCAGTTTGGCCACGGCAGCGTCGTTGGATTCCAAGGGAGGCACACTAGTGATGCACGGTGCGTGAGCCATACTCCTGTCTTCTCGCGACAGCTCTGTAGTATTGATGTCTGTCGAGTGCAGCATGTACTCTCTTATTGTCGACGCAGAGAGCGACTTGCTTTCGCTCTCGTGGTCGGACTTGCTCGAGGTGGAGAGCATTCAGCGCGCATCCGAGGTGGGAAGGCTCGCGCACACTTGCTAGCTTCATCCTTTGTGGATGTGTTGTGGTTAACTGAGTCGATATGGGGCAGGCGGACTCGATATCGCGGTTCCTACGCACGGTTCCTGTGTTCCGTACCATCCCGGTCTCGGAGCTGCAGGAGCTGTCGCGTCACGTACGTCTAGCTGATGCTGCTTCTCACGTGGGGCATCTGCAGCTAAGTGAAGTGGCCCTGCCTCCATCAGGCAAAGCGTGTGAAGCCGGTGGGATCCAAGGTTGTGTGCTCCGAAGGACAGCTCATCGACGGAGTCGTTGTCGTGCGCGAGGGCGAAGTCTGTCGGATCTCGCCTTCGGATCTCCATCTTCCTCCCGACCTGTCGATCTCGTTCAACTTGTGCGGCTCGTTCGCAGTCCAACCCCACGAACAGGAGAAGACGGCTCTCGAGTTCTTCACGCAGCTCGAGTACGCAGGAGATCCTCTCGCGTTCGCCCACCTGAGCAGCGCCGTCCACGGGTTTCTCCCGCATGACTTCGTCGACAGCAAGCTCCTGCAGCTGCAACAACTGGTGAAGTCGGCGGCGAGCGGGTCTCTGGATACGTTGAGACCGGACAGCACCGAAGCTGCACCAAACTCGCGAAAGAAGGAGGCAGTTGCCACTGGAGGAGCTGAGCAAGTCATCGCGCACTCGCTTCGGCGAGGCGGCGTCTTCTTCGCGTCCTCGTCGTGGCTTCCTCCGCGGAAGTCGCGGCACACAGATCTGAACGGAGTCGCGTGCGCGAAGAGCGCGCTCGTCACCAGAGCGACCGCTGACCTGCTGTTCTTCACGGCAGCCGACTTGGTCGCATCGCTGTCGCCTTCGAGTCGAGACGCCCTGCAGCGGAATGCGCAGATGTACACGCAAGACGTTGTCGCTGCTGGCACAGAGCGGAAGCCGGGCGCTCTCAAGACTTCCAACAGCGTGAAGACGACGCCGGAAGAGTGCCAGGACTTGCTGGAGCAGCTCGTGTGGACCAAGAACTGGACCAAGTTCAAGGAGAAGCTGGTGCAGACGATCCTGCACGACAAGCGCGCCTGCAAGCCGCGCAACTGCTTCCAAACCGCCGCGCAGTAGCCTCACAAGAGATCAACTAGCGCCAAGATGCGTGCGATTCTATAGGACGAAGTGACAAGCACGCAACAGGCTACGAGGTGATCATCCGATAGTGGAGCACGAGCGGCTCTCCTTCGCGCCGGCGCTGCCAGATCGTTCGGTAGATGAAGTGCACTGAGAGCTCCGGCCCCACGATCGCCCCCATGCACGCCATCTCGAGCTCGCCGGCGAGGTTCTCCAGTTGCAAGGTCTTCACGATGTACTTTCGCAGCTCAAACATCTACCACCGCAGGCAGCAGCAACGGAGAGACAAGCGCGAGTCAGATCCTGTCAACTCAGCACCCCGTCGGCCGATCAAACACCTTGTCGAACTCACTTTGAACCGACTGTCGACATGCAGGTACGGCCGTTGTAGCTCCGGCAGCAATCGGTCACTGGTTCTGCACCATCGAGAGCCACGACAGCCACCAGTCAGTCGCCCAGTCATTCGAGACTTTGCTGCGCTCCAGACATACTCACCGGTTGTCGGGATACACCTCGATGGTGAACACCTTGACGAGCTTCTCGCCGTAGAACGAGATCGGCTTCTGGGACAGCGCCAGGCTGCGCTTGCGCGACGACAACGAAGACGAAGACTGCGGCGCTGCTGCGCTCGTTGCTCCGGTTGCCGAAGCTGCTGCTGCTGTGTCTCGTTTGGCTTGTCCCTCGTGCCGCTCAGCGGACGCTTGCGGTGCCGAACTCGCGCCGTGCGTCGAAGACGTTGCTGCAGAAGTCGACAGCGGTGACGACGACGCCGACTTGCTGCTCTCCACCTCGATCTTCTTCTTCTTGAAGCCGTGGCGCTCGTAGAACTCCTTCTCCAGCGCTTCATCGCGTTCCTTGTGCTGGGGGAAGATCCGGTCCACCACATCCTGCAGCCGCTGGTCCGATCTGCACCAACAAACCATGCAATGAACCATACAACAATGAACCATCCAGAGCATCACAGCAACAGCCAACGTCAGCTCCAAATCCTCCAGTCAATAGCAGCCGCAGCGCCCAATGAGAACCGTACATGAGCGTGGCCACCGGCCGCGCGCTGAGCGCCATGCCGCACTTGGGGCACGCGGGGTCGTTCGGGTCGCACTGCACGAGGAAGTAGCGGAAGATGCAGCTCTTGCAGACTGCCCAGCACCCACCCGCACGCCAGTCAGCCGGCCACATCGCCACACAACACATCACCCAAAACAGGCAACGCACACGAGTGGAGGCACTCGGGGATCGTGTGCGCGTCGCGCAGGAGTCCGCGGCAGAGCACGCAGCCCAAGTGCTCGGCGAGCGGGGCCAGCGCCAGCGTCACCTGCCGCCGCCAGCGCGTTCGGAACGTTAGCACAAGCAGCAGCAGCTCAAGCACGCAAGAGCCCACGATCCACACTGCAGCAGCCGACGCACTGTGCGCGTGTCCGCGAGCGCTGCCATCACTTCCACCTGACTCGATCGAGAATGGCGCGCTTTCCGCCGCCAAAATAAGGAACCCGAATTTAGGGATTTCGGGCGCCCTTTCTCCGGTGTTTCGGGCATCATCTACTTCTGAAGTCCGACGATCCGTACAGTTTCAGCATCTCAGGCACTCTGTCGAGGGTTGATTGATAGGAGGCGAACGCTGCTGCGTTGTTGGAGCTCCTCTGATGTAGTGGCGACAGCTTGGAGACGTGAACGATGGAGTTTTCCCAGGAATGTCGTGATTAACGACAGAATCGCCTTCGGAAGACTGAAGTTGTCTACAATCTCAGGACCTGCTCAAACCAAACACCAGACCTCTTGTCGGAGTCTGCAACTTGGTTCTTCATCACGATCCAGGACTTAGCGCAGTTGCTCGGGATCATCTGGAACGAGGCCGAGTATAAGGAGCAGGGCGTGCTCATCGACCGACCTCAGCGCACTGGTGCTCCAATAGCAGAATCCCACCCAAGAAGGTGCTACAACTGAGAGCGGGTGTCGACTTATCAAGCGCGAGGCTCCCGTCCGGGAGCCCTCCCTCAAACGTTGGATCTGTGCAATGAAGCCTACTCAATCATAGCCAAGAACTTGGACGCCATCATCGTCATCTGCGGAGCCGCCGGATACAGCAGCATATAGAGCAACTTCCGGGTACTAAATGCTATCACCAGTAACATGACCTCGTACGAAGAAGCTCCTTGGACCCTCCCATTGTCATCTACACACCTCGGTTTGTGGTACCCGGCTCGGACGGCGGCAACTACGTATTTAGGATAGAGAAGCGGAAGAACGAAGGACTTGTCGGCAATCCTCCGCGCAGTGAATTGAGCGGTCTGTGGAGAGACGCCTGCGGGACAGCCTCAGTGACTGGGAGGCATGCAATGGAACGGCTGGTACGAAGGCTTGATCGGTGGCAAGTGGTTCGTTGACCTCTACACCACCGACCAAACATCGGCGCTCGGGATTCCCATTTGGCACTCCGAGGCGGCAACGCGCAAGGAAGCCAACTGCACCTCCAGTTCACACAGCAGCCTTCCAACGACAATGACAGAGTCACCAGAGAGCAAGTGCAGACGGCGTGCTGCTCAGGATAATGCACGCCGTCGCACTAAACAGCAGAGAACCCGGTACCCCGTTCATCAATGACTTGCACCTCAGCTCTTGGGCATCGAGTGCTGGTGGCGAATGCATGCGCAGGCGATCAAGTAGTGTCGAGGTGCAGCCAAGAGTGGCTTCGTGAGCTCGTTTGATCGAGTGGCAGCCATCGTGCTTCGTCAAACGCAACACGTCCGTCGCGCATCGGAGTCAGAGTTCGTGTGCGCGAAGAGCTGCGAGACGGTATGTTTCGTCGCCTCGTGTGTCTGCTGCGGAGTGGCGCCAGTTCGTCTTGATTTTCAGTCGAATAATGTGGTCGGCGCGAGCGAGCAAACTGGTTGCCTCGTGGAGGAGGGGTCCGTCCCTCTCTCTGTCACTGCGGAGACGCTGGAAAGGACTACCGGGCGCAGAGTTGTATGGCGTCCCGTGTCATCATGAAGGTCATGAAGGCGCTGCTGCTGCTCTTGGAAAGGAGCGACGAGTTCGACGACGAACCAAGTTGACGAAAGGGAAGCCACCTGTTAAATACAACGTTAAATAAGAAAGCCCTCGAGTGGACTCGATCAAGCTTACCAGAGGTAAAAAGTCGAATCGTACTTGACAGGGTAAGAGCGGTGGACCTCGAGTAGAGGGACAGTACTTCGTCCCACACTCGAAAAGATTCGGAGACGAGCCTCTCTCGCGAAGAGCTACAAACTCGCAAACTCGAGCGAACAAACGCTACTTACTGCTCGCTCACACATAGCAGCGTGGTCGCTCGGCGCGTCCCTATCATTCGACTCTGCGCCGTCGCCGACGAACGATGCTCGAAGTCCTGTGTTCTGGTGCTTGGAACGCTCTCTTTTCACAGTTTGGAAGCGCATCAAAAAAGTCCGGTCACAGAATAATCAAAAAAGGTGCAGTCCATCCTATTTTCAAAAACAGTGTCCATTTTTTATATTCTGTTTTGTATGGTGCTGGAATCCATTGTGGACGAAAGCGTCCTCCCACCCAAATACTAGCCCTTTTGAAAAAGCAGAGTCAGTTTCTCCCTTCCCAATTCCCCACACTCGCACTCTTCGCCTGGAGCTGGCAAAGGGAGGGCAGGCGAAGGCGAAGACCATGACGACGCTCTTCGGGCAGGAGCTGAGCCCGACCGTCGCGGCGCTCGTGTATGTGTTCCTGGGCATAGCGCTCGTAATCCTCGTGGGCTCCATATTCTACTACTGGAACTACGCGCGCAAGATTGAGCGCTTCCTGGAGCGCGACAACGTCAACAACAACATGATGCGCCAGGACCTCGTCGACAGGTAAGGCGATGGTGTTATGGCGTTATGGCGTTATGGCAGAGGAAGGGTCGCGTATAATCTGACGGCTTTTATAATGGCTGACAGCTTCGTGGAGCGAGGGGAGGAGGAGTGGCCGTGCTCCATCTGCTTCCACGACAACCACCCGACGCGCACGACGTGCATCATGTGCGGCACGCCCATGAGTACGTCGCGAGCTTCTCGGTTATGTAGGTGGTTATGGCGGTTGGTAACTCATATGATGGTATGTGCTGTGTGTGTGTGTGTGTGTGTGTGTGTGTGTGACAGTGATGAACAACAGCCCGTCGCTCGTGCGCGCGTCGGGCTTCCAGCGCAAGGACCTCGAACGCCTCAACTCGTCGATGCTGAACCAGCAGTCGCGCGTGCGCTCGTTCCACGTGCGGCGCCTCAAGCAGATGGACCTGACGGCGCGGCAGAAGGCGGCGGTGCGGCGCCACCTCTGGAAGCGCAAGCGCGGCGTAGATGGCAAGATGCACTGGGTGCGCATCGACGCGCAGCACACGGAGGCGAGCTACAACGAGCTGCACACGCCCAAGTCGCTCCGCGAGAGCCTCGGCACGCGCAGCCGCTCGTCGTCCTCGGACTCGCTCACGGAGCACAACCGTCACATCGCGCTCGCGCTGCGCGACTTTGGCGACGAGAGCGCCAACTCGGGCGGTGGCAACACGCTGCTGTCGGCGAGCGGCTACTTCCCGCGGCCGTCCTTCCAGCCGCTGCGTGCCACGGCGCTCAAGCGCCTCGAGGAGGCCGAAGAGCGCCCCACCATGGTCAACAACCCGTACCAGAACCCGTTCAACCCCATGTCGAGCATGCGCACGCTCAAGGAGGACGACGAGGAGCACGCGGAACGTGTCGAGCAGGAGAACGATCGCCGCCTCGTGAACGACACGGCGGTGTCCACCGGCTACGTGCGCCACGACGACGGCGCCGGCGGCGTCGAGTGGGCTCCGGCCGGCACGATCGAGGTGCCGGATGGCACGCGCCAGATCCAGTGCGACGACGACCTAGAGGAGATCGCGGCGCTGACGTTCCACGACAAGAACAAGTGGTTCCTGGGCGAAGTGCAGAAGCGCTGGCGCAACTACGAGGAGGGTCACATCCAGTTCGGTGCGTTCGTCGCGTCATTGCTTCAGTATCTGGTTCCTTGTTCTGACTGTCGCACTGTTTGATGTATGGCACCTTCCCACCCGATCGCCAGTCGTGCGCCGAGAGCACATGGTGAGCGACTCGATGGAGCAGATGCTCAAGTGTCCGCCGAGTCGCTTCTGGGAGCGCCTGCGCATCTACTTTGAAAACGAGCCGGGACTGGACGCTGGCGGGCTCATCCGCGAGTGGTACGAGAAGCTGAGCGAGTCGCTGTTCAACGACGACTTTGGACTGTTCATCTCGACGAAGGGCGAGAACATGGGGTACTGGATCAACCCGGCGTCGGCGTCCAAGGTGAAGGACCACCTGCTGTACTTTGAGTTCGTCGGCCGCCTTCTCGCGAAGGCACTGATCGAGGGCTACAACATGAAGATGTCGCTCGCGCTACCGCTGATCAAGCACATTCTGAGCGTGCCGATCTCGTTTTCAGACCTCGAGTTCCTCGATGAGGACCTGTACAAGAACGCGATGTGGATGAAGAAGAACGACCACGCCGAGCTGCTGAACATCGACTTCACGGTGCAGGTGATCACGTCGGAGGGCAAGTCGACGACGGAGGAGCTCGTGCCGGGCGGCAGCAACATCGACGTGACGGACGCGAACAAGAAGGAGTACCTCGAGCTGATGCTCAAGCACTACATGTTCAAGAGCATCTCAGACCAGCTCGGCGCGCTACTCAAGGGCTTCTACGACGTCATCCCGCCGTACCTGCTGTCGGTGTTCGATTACCAGGAGTTCGACCTGTTGCTGTCCGGGATCCCGGACATCGACGTGAGCGACTGGTATGCGCACAGCGAGGTGCGCTGGATCAAGTTGGAGAAGCCGACGCCCGCAGAGCAGCGCGTGCTCGAGTGGTTCTGGGAGATCCTGGCCGCGTTCACGGCGGAGGAGCGTGCGCGGCTGCTGCAGTTCGCCACGGGAACGTCGCGCGTGCCGGTGCAGGGCTTCAAGGCGCTGATGAGCAGCGACGGCCGCGTGCGGCGGTTTACGATCCAGTTTGTGCAGCGCGGGCCGCCTCCGACGGGGCTCATGCCCAAGGGCCACACGTGCTTCAACCGCATCGACCTGCCACTCTACCACACGATGGAGGAGCTCATGAACTACCTGACGCTCGTGATCAACATGGAGATCTCGGGCTTCTGGCTCGAGTAGGACGACGAAGGAGATCGATTGTCGAGGGCTTCGAGGCGACGCGTGACGAGGTTACGTCGACGTGCTGCGTCAGGTGATCATTATCATAAATATGTGTGTCTGTCGAACGCGCGCGCTGTCTTCTTCCTTGCTCTCGGACTCACTTGTGCACGACGAAGCAGTTGGGCGTCTTCTGCACGAGCGCCTCGATGTCCGTGAAGCGCACCATGAGCGAGCTGCAGATCTCGTCCGTGTGGTGCTCGCCGTCCATCATCCGGAGCATGTCTCGGTCGAACTGGTTCGCCTTCGCGGCTTTCGACCGCTTGAGCGCCGTGCTGCCAGGGTTCTGCGACGTCCCAGGGGACATACTCGCAGGCGACGGCGACGACGAGAGCGCGAACTGTCGCTGCGGCGTCTGCTGGTGCGAGTGCGCGCCAGCAGCTCCGCCACCGCCGCTCCGGTCGATGTGGATCGGGTACCGGTGCACGCGCCGCAAGAACGAGTGGATGAGTCCGAACGTGGTGAAGCGCCGCACGTCGATGCTGGCAAGCGACTCGGCATAAACGACGCAGAAGTCGCTCATGCGCAGGCTCGGCTGCATCGAGCAGTAGAGCGCGAAGATCTTGGAGAACGGCGGTGGCGCCTTGCCCGACTTGGTGATATACATCGCGCACTCGGCCTGGAGCTTCGGGTCGTTCGCGATGAGCGCGATACGCGGCGTGACCGCGTAGATGTTCGAGTGCAGGAAGATGTCGATCATCGTCACGCAGGCGTAGTAGAGCAGCTGCCGCACGCACTTCTTCACGATCGCGATCTCCACGTCGGCTTCGAGGCTGATGCGCTTGACGTACTTGACGCCGTCGATGAACGGCACGATCTGCTGCAGCGCGAGATCCCACTCGGCTGTCCGCGCGTGGACGTTAGAAGACGGAGAGCGTAGCCGCTAGCCACACAAAGCAGAGAGGCGCTCGTACCGCTGTTCTCGAGAAGCAGGCGGAGGTCGCGGATCGCCACGGGCACCTGGTAGTCGAACACGGGCGACGGGTCGTGCAGCTTGGGGAAGAGCTTGAGGTTGATGATGTTGGCCGTGTTGACCGGGATTGTGCACTCGCCGTTGAGTAGCAGGTCCGCGAGGATCTGCGGCAGGATGTGGGCGAGCAGCGCCTTGCTCTCGCCGTTGAGCAGGAACCCGCTCTCCTTCTCCATGCTCTCCATGAGCGCCCCCAGCTTCCTTAAGATGGGTCTGTACGGCGACGTGTCCACGTGCTCATCGAACACGAAGCCTGGTCGAGTAGAGCAGGTAGCGAACCCGTCAGCTCTCCTCACAGTATTGCCAGCGCTCGTAGTCTTCCCAGGCGTACCGATGTTGAAGAGCAGCGCGTTGCGATGGTACTTGTCGTCCTCAATGCACACGGGATATCCGACGATCTTCTTCTGCTGCACGCACACTGTCGGCAGTCGCGACTCGCGCGTCAGTTTACCCCGCACACTCCCCGCTTCTATCCGGCGTGGGCCATTGACGGGTTGCGCATCGACGCACCGGTGATGATCTTGCCGCAGAGCGCTTTGTCGATGATGATGTAGCCGGAGACGCTGTCGAAGGTCTCGTTGCTCAGCAGGCTGGACGCGCGCGTTAGTTGGTTCGATCGCGTTAGTGAAGAAATGGGGGATGCCGAGAGAGGGAGAAAGAGAAGACGACGCACGTGGGTGGCGCCTGGAAGACGATCTGCGGGCCCGCGTCGTTGTCGAACTCGCTGTAGAACACGCCCTTGATCATGTCTGCTACTGCTGCTTGATGCCTTGTGATGTGGTTGTGTGAAATGATGCACGAATCGGAATTACACGGAGTTGGCACTTCGACTAAGTACGAAGTGACAAGAATCTGGGATGGAACTGGATTGATGAAATCGGCCTCGGACTTGAGTGCCTTGGCACCTGCGATCGATGGAGGTAGTTGCAAAGCAGCAGAAGACTCGATTACGTTATTGGGTTCCAGAAAACTGATGACTATGAGAGGGTCTATGAAGTGAAGTGTGATGAGTCTCGAGTGTGGCGAGTGTGTCGTCGATCTTGAAAGCCGGTGTTACAGTGTTGGTTCGTTAGTGTGAGTACTCGATGATGAGTTGACATTGAACACGAGGATCGTGATGGACGAGCAAATCGCGCCCTCCGACAGTCTGTTCTCAAGTCGAAGTAGGAGAAGAGCGCGCGGTAGCGGACGTGACAGTTTGCGCGAAAACCTGTGCGTTGCGTCGCGAAGTATGTCTAACAAGGGATCGATTGAGGAGCGCAGCGCATGCGTTGCACGGACCAGAGTGCATCA
>JAASFH010000296.1:0-23468 GCA_023333695.1 Globisporangium yorkense
GCGTGCTGGCTGCATATCGCGCGGACATCAGAGCAGCTCCGCCACCACCTAACACCCCGGTAAACTGTAGTAAAGGTGGAGACGCCACTGGTGCCTTCCGAAACTATCATAAGAGGGTGACATATGCCACCTCTTATGTCAAGGTATATGACAACCTTATGCTTGGCATATGTCACTTTATTCCGAGGGTCTTAAAAGCACCCTCCACAACCTGCATAAAGCGAAGTCTCATAAGTGCAAATTACTTGGAATTTGTATGGGTGCTTATGCCACTCATTCGCGTGTGGGACTGGTGGCTCTCACTTTCGTTTCGGACGTACGGTTGGTCCCAAGTCGACACCACCCAAGCGACCGGAGATCGGCCGCAGCTTCTGGAATCGCGCTTGCTCATGGTCATCACCCCTGGTCGATCCGGCGACGTGAGACGAACAGTCTGGACGTGCGAACGGACCATGACCGCCGAAAGCTGCGAGTCCGGTGACAATCTCCAACGCACTCTCCTAGTCTTGAGCTGAGATAGGGGTGAGCTGTTCTTGGGAATCTTGGGCATCTTCAATTTGCGAGTCGGCTTGAGAGTCCACGACGCCAGGGAAGTCATCGTCACCGCACGAGTAGTCGTCTTCACCAGCCGCATCTTCAAACTCCAAAACACCGACCTTCCTGTCGATCGCGACCCTGATATCCTTGGTAGTTCAAACATGCGGTGGGATGAACGGATCTTCTGTCGGCTTCTTCATTGAGCAAAGCTGCTTGAACTTACGGCGCAAGCTGTCATAGTCTCTCTCCGCCCAGTCGTCGCTCCGGCGTTCGTTGTACTTGACCAAGACTCGCTCCCATTGATCTTTGCCAAGCGGCAGATCCTCACGGACGATGTCGAGTAAGTGCAAGACTTCGGGTAGCTTGTGGTTTGCAGCACCCGAGTTCTTCGACATCGCGCGCGGACTGGAACGCTGAAGCTGAGGATAGTGCGTAGTGCGATGCAGAAGAAGGCAGAAGCGGAGCGAGGTAACTATATCAACACACAACACTTGCGATGAGCTCATTGCGCACCCGAAAGGGCGACAGGAGCTCCTTGCACACGCCCAAAGGACTGGATGTCCAGGATCGAAGAAGAGAGTATGTGGGGGTTGCGTGTTTGGATCACCTAGTCCTCGTCGAATGTTCGCTTATGGATCTATGTGATACTGAGTGTGGCGGTGCACACAAGTTGCGCTCCCGTAGGGGCACTCGAACCAGAGATCGTCCGTGTACGACACGGTGATCTCCTCGCCACGAGATACCGAGCGGCAAGTGACTACCACGACGGTATGTAGCGACCCGTTCGCAACTTCATGAAACCGAGCTGCCGGATCCCATGTGTGGTTGGTAAAACGCATCAAGCTTCCAGAGCGCTCCACGTCGATTCGCACGCGCCGGTGTCCTCGCGTCACTGGCGTGACTCGCATCAGCAGCTCGTAGCCGTTGTTTCGACGGCTGGACATTGCTGCAGGATCGACCTGAGTCATCTCGCCAAGATACTCTCCGACGACTTCGCTCTCGTCAACGTCGTGTGCCGCCACCAAGCGGAGCTCCTTCGTCTGCACATTCCGCATCAGCCGCACGGGTTCAGCTCGTACAACTCCGTCGCCGCGTCGACCTGCAAATGGGCAGCATGACGTCGCACAAAGCAGTCCATGCATGGCATTCTACATGTACTGTACCGACAGCAGGTGGTGCAGCCGCACAATCCTTAGTCTTGAATGAACGGAATTCGGATGCCACTTGGGTTGTAGTGTGATCTGAGACGAGCGACTTGCCGCGGCCACGGCATCTCGACGAAGAGCGACATGACGTCACTGGGGTCAGGAGCACGTTGTTGCGGCGTCATGATCGATGGCGGTGGGCGTAGCTGCAAAGCTTCAGATCTCGGCGCCACAGACTCAACACGCTGGTCCGCTCTTGATCGCTTTCGTCATTCCGTTCTGCCGTCGCTGGTTTGCACGTTGTGTCTATCAAGTCGAAAGAGCTGTCGGAGAGGAACAACTGTGGAGCTGTAGCAGTCAGTACTCGATCTACCGCGAACTATTCTGCGCTCGCACATAGTTGACCTTTGTAACGGGGTCACCGTACACTGTGCACTAAGTACGATTGTACCTTAGTGCGAGCCTCCCTTCGGCTATTTCCATTGAGGTATCACTTTTCTATTGGCTAGAGACTTGCCTCCTCCTGCCAATGAGAGGGCACCACGAATCGGGTGGTCTTTGATAGCTAGCTTTACCTTGATTTTGACCCTCTCTTGAAACCCATAAAAATACATTCAGAGTTGAAAGTAACACCAAAGACACAGGCTCGATCGCCTGTGTTCCCAGCGCTTCCTCGTGAGTCCACGTGCACGTCAAGACTACGGATCATCGCCCCGTGGCAACCTTGCTGTACCTGCTTCAATGGTTGTGCTGATTGTCAGGCGACTCGTAGCAACGTCTGATTCTTCGTCGGAGTCGTCTATCACTATCAGCTCTCGCCGGAACATCTCGATTCGTCTGCCCTCGTTGTGTGTGGTCCTCGTCGTGTCTGGGAGGCTAGGAGGAACGCGATCTGAGGAGTTGTTGATTGACGTGGGTTTTGACTCGGATATGTCACGTTTATTCAGAAGGAGTGTTGTTCCTTCCGATCTTACAAATTTCAAGATAAAGATATGCCCACCATCATTCCGTTCTTAGCATATCCGGTAGGGGTAGGTCGGTTTATTGAGACGATTTTTTGGTCTCACGCCGCATATGTCGATTTTTATGACCTCGATATGCTCGGCATATGTCAATCATATGCCAGGCATACTTTTTGTCTTATGAAGGTTTTGGAAGGCACCCACTGCGACACATCGTCCACGGTGGAGGGAGTCGAGCGCGAGGACCTCGCGAGCTTGCGATCTGCGGAGCGAGCAAGCGACAGCGTCAGGAGGAGAGAGCAGCAACAGGTTTCGTTCGAGACTCGAGGCTCGTATCACATCTGTCGCGAAAGCGATCGTCGCCATGCTGTCCTCAATGAGAACTTCTCGTCGCGAGGCTTCATGGCAGCATGCGGAGTCGCATTCGTGGTTCGCTCCTGTGTGTGAAGATGGTTGCTGTCCTGGGTAAGCAATTTGGAGCGATGTCGGTTTGGCACTTATCCGATAGGAAGTTTGGGCGTGCTGGTCGGGCGGGCGATCGACCACTCCGTCGGCGATGGCAAGTTGCAGGTTATCTTGGTCGATCGAGCCTCCGATCGAGCGAGTGTCTTGTGTAAGAGACTGCCACGGAGACGAGTAAGTCGAAGCGATCGAGTGATTGGCGGTGGACCCATGCACTTTTCCAACCTGTCAGCTCGGAAGCAAACAAAGCGGCCAAGGAGAGGGAACCGTTCGATTGATCGATCAGACAGCGCTCGCCTCGGCGCCGTCCGTGACTTGGCCTGCATGCTCTGCTGGACCGTGAGACGAGTGCATCCTTCAATCCGAGGACAACCAACAGGCAGCAGACCGACCAAGTCGAACTTGCTTGCGGCGTGAGAGAGCGAGCGACCGAGCGATCCAAATCGCCAAGATGGCTGGCGGAGAATCGGCTCGCGATCGATGATCGGTCACAAGCCACGATCACGAGCCACGCACGCCAAGAGTGGCATGACGGATCTCAGAGCAAGCGTCGCGACGTCGCTCCATGCGCAGAGCGCGAACGACGAGATTCTCTCGGCTGTCGCCGTCAACAAAATGCAAGGAGCGGGGATCCACTCATGGCTGCGATCCAAGCCCATGCGATCCTCGCCAGATAGCTGCAGCGAGAGTGAGAGCTATGCATGCCTCGTGCTCGAGACGCTGGCGAGGCGACACCTCCTGATCGGGAAAACGAGGGTGGCAGCGAGAGAACCTCTTGACAGAAAGCGACGGCCGTGCGGGCAAGTAGCAAGTGGACTAGCAGCGCGAGGAACGCTACAGAATAGAGAGTTAGAGAGAGAGAGAGAGAGAGCTTGAGTGCGAGAATCGAGCTCGAGTACGAGTGTGAAGTTCATCGAGGCTTTGCTTTGCTGTCTCACTTGGATAACATTCGCTTGGGTTCATGGATCGCATGTGAACAATGCCAGATGGTGAGACCGTGAACCTGAGCGGGAGAAAGTCTCGTCGGTTGTCACGGGAAGACACATCCTCTATTTTCGCCTCGTCTGCCCAAAAGTCCGAAACGGAAAGAAAAGCGCCACGTTGACAGGATTCGATTCCAGGTAAACCTGTGCGTACAGAACACTCGTTTTGGACTAGAGAAAGCACTCCAGGCTGCGTTTGGTAATAGCAGTGCAACATGGATTCCAAACGAGGGCTGACGTCTCCTCGCGATCCAAAAGGACTCGCCCAAAAAGAGCTCTTCGACTGACGTCGCGACGACAAACCCGCCACGAGGAAGCAAGTAGCAAGCACCCTGGCGTTTGTGTGTGTGCCCCACTTCGTCCTCCTCGCGGATCCCTCCTCCTCGACGATCACAACAGCAGCAGCAGCAGCAGCAGCATCGCGCCTTCACACGCACACGCACGGCCGTCTCACGACAACCACCACACACACACGCTCACGCACGCTCAGCTCGCCCCCACCCACTTTCGCCTTCGCTCTCACTTCTCCAACGCCCTCCTGGCGCGCAAGTCTGCCGGACAGATCGCACAGCAGCAAGTAGCAAGCAGCAGCTCACCCAGATAGATCCCCGAAGAGATGTCGGCTGAACACGTGCCCACCGTCGCGGCCATCCTCTGCTACATCCAGTTCACGGTGCTCGTGACCTTCGGCCGCGTGCGCGAGCTCTTCGGCCGCCTCACGGGCGTCTCGCGCTACCGGAGCGCCAACAAGCGCGGCTACGCGCCGCTGCTCGCCTCCTTCGAGAGCTTCTACACCAACCGCATCTACCATCGCTTCCAGGCGGCGTTCAACCGCCCGGTGTCCAGCGCTCCCGGTGCGTGCTCGCTCGGCTTTGGTCGACCACTGTCGTCGAATGCTGTTTGTCTCCACCGACAGACAGCCTCGGTCGGTCGCTCGTTGAACGGCGGACGCCACTTGTCTGAGCTGATTTGGTACTGACTTCACCCTCTATCTCTCCTTCCCTCCCATCGCTCGACAGGCGCGCACATCGACGTCATCGACCGCTACTCGCCGGACGGCAACAAGACGTTCGTGAACAAGGAGGGCGCTGACCAGCACTGCCTCAACCTCGGCTCGTACAACTACCTCGGCTTCGCGGACGACTGGATGAGCACGTGCAGCAAGACCGTGCTGCCGGCCGTGAAGAAGTACGGACTCGCGTCGACCGCGTCTCCGATGGAGTTCGGCACGTCGCTCGTGCACCAGGAGCTCGAGGAGACCGTGGCGGAGTTCATCGGCAAGCCGGCGGCGATCGTCTACAACATGGGTTACGGCACCAACTCGACGAGCATCCCGGCGCTCATGGGCAGCGGCTCGCTTATCATCAGCGACGCGCTCAACCACACGTCAATCGTGAACGGCGCGCGCGCGTCGGGCTCGACCGTCGGTGTGTTCCGCCACAACGACGCGAAGCACCTGGAGCAGGTGCTGCGCCAGAAGATCGCGGAGGGCCAGCCGCGCACGGGTCGCGCTTGGAAGAAAGTGCTGGTCATGGTCGAGGGCATCTACTCGATGGAGGGTGAGATCGTGGATCTCCGCGCGATCGTGGACGTGGCGAAGAAGTACAAGGCGTACATCTACGTGGACGAGGCGCACAGCATCGGCGCGCTCGGCAAGACCGGCCGCGGCATCTGCGAGTACCGCGAAGTGGACCCGTCCGAGATCGACATCCTCATGGGCACGTTCAGCAAGAGCTTCGGCGGCATGGGCGGCTACATCGCGGCGTCCAAGGAGATCATTGACCTGGTGCGCGTGACGAGCTCGGGTGCGCTGTACGCGAACTCGCTGTCGCCCGTGGTCGCGCAGCAGGTGCTCACAGCGTTCAACATCATCTCGGGCAAGGACGGCACGAAGATCGGGGAGAAGAAGCTGCGCGACCTGCGCGAGAACAGCAACTACTTCCGCCAGAAGCTCATGGACATGGGCCTCATCACGCTCGGCGACTTCGACTCGCCGGTGATCCCAGTCATGCTCTTCCACATGTCCAAGGTGCTCGAGTTCTCCCTGCTGTGCCTCGAGCGCAACCTCGCGGTCGTGACGGTCGCGTTCCCGGCCACACCGCTGCTGCTCAGCCGCGCGCGCTTCTGCGTGTCGGCGGCGCACACGCGTAAGGACATCGACGAGGCGCTCGTGGCGCTCGAGGAGGTGAGCGACCTGTGCAACGTGCGCTTCAACAAGGGCAAGGTGGCTGCGTCGTCGTCGTCGCCGCCGTCGGGCTCGAAGAAGCTTGGCTCGGCGGCCAAGACTCTGTAGTCGCTGTCGCTATAGCATGTTGGGGTGGAGTGACGAGGTCAACCACGGCGAGATCCAGAGGTCTCGAGTGTGGCCAATCAAGCGCTTTGTGTACTGTAGATGCGAGCGGACGACTTGTGCTTGCACATCACTCGGGAGGACACCACCGCGTGGCTCATCACGCACATGGCTCCTCACCTGACGACCTACACGAGCTTCTTGGCCGCCGCGAGCTGCTTGTGCTTCTGGGCCACCTTGCCCTTGTTGAAGCGGATGCCGCAGAGTTCCGTGACCTCCTCGAGGATCACGAGCGCGTCGTCCAGGTCCTGGCGCGTGTGCGCCGCCGACACGCAGAAGCGCACGCGGCTCAGCAGCATCGGCGTGGCTGGGAACGCGACCGTCACGACCGCAAGGTTGCGCTCGAGGCAGAGCTGCGAGAACTCGAGCACCTTGGACATGTGGAAGAGCATCACGGGCACGATCGTCGAGTCCGTGTCGCCCAGCGTGATCACACCCATGTCGTTGAGCTTCTCGCGCAGGTAGTTGCTGTTTTCGCGCAGCGCCACGAGCTTCTTGCGGCCGAGGTCCGTGCCGTCCTTGCCCGAGATGATGTTGAACGCTGTGAGCACCTGCTGCGCGACCACGGGCGACAGCGGCGCGGCGTAGTTCGTGCCCAGACTCGTGGCGCGGATGCAGTCGATGACCTCCTGCGACGACGCGACGTAGCCGCCCATGCCGGCGTAGCTCTTGCTGAATGTGCCCATGAGGATGTCGACCTCGGACGGGTCCACACCGCTGTACTCGCACACGCCGTGCCCGGTCTTGCCGAGCGCGCCGATGCTGTGGGCTTCGTCCATGTACAGGTACGCTTTGTACTTCTTCTTGAGCTCGACGATCTTGCGGAGCTGCACGATCTCGCCTTCCATCGAGTAGATGCCCTCGACCATGATGAGGATCTTGCGCCACGCGCGGCCCGTGCGCGGCTGGCCCTCCGCGATCTTCTGGCGCAGCATCTGCTCGAGGTGGTTCACGTCGTTGTGGCGGAACACGCACACCGTCGCACCGGAGGCGCGCGAGCCGTTCACGATCGACGTGTGGTTGAGCGCGTCGCTGAGGATCAGAGCCCCCTTGCCCATGAGCGCCGGGATGGTCGACGCGTTCGTGCCGTAGCCCATGTTGTACACGATCGCCGCGGGTTTGCCGAGGAACTTGGCAACCGTCGACTCGAGCTCGCGGTGCACCGCCGTGGTGCCGTACTCCATCGCCGGCACAGTCGTGGCGGTGCCGAAGCGCTGCACGGCCGGCAGCACGGTCTTGCTGCACGTGCTCATCCAGTCGTCCGCGAAGCCGAGGTAGTTGTACGACCCGAGGTTGATACAGCGGCGCACCGAGCCCTCCTTATTCAGCAGCGTCTTGTTGCCATCCGGCGAGTAGCGGTCGATCACGTCCACGTGCGCGCCTGTATGAGCAGCAGCAAAGGGAAGAGCAAGGCATCAGAGAACACGTCAGCGAGCTCGTTCGATCGATCGAACGCCAGGTAACAGCACTGCAAGAGCGTCGTACCTGGAGCACTCGCGATCGGGCGGTTGAACGCGTCCTGCATGCGGTGGTAGATGCGCTTGGTGTAGAAGCTCTCGAAGGAGACGAGCAGCGGCGCGTAGCCTGGCTTGAGGTGCGACTTGTAGCGCGAGACGCCCGTGAGGCGGCCGAAGACATCGCGCAGGTGGCCGAAGGCGATGAGCACCGTGTACTGGATGTAGCAGAGGAGGGCGGCGAGCACCGGTACAGTTTCGGCCGACATCTCGAATCTACTGCTGCTGCTGCTGCTGGCGTGTTCAGAGAGGAGGGAGACTTGAGCTGCTGGAGGCAGATTGGAGAGTGAGGTGGCCGAGCCGCGAGCGTGAGCGGATTCTCACTCTCGCCAACCATCGCTTGACATCCGATAGATAGTGTGCCATTGATGGGGGTGCGTGTGCGCGAGTGAGTGGGTGCGCGGACGGGGGATGCGTTGTCCAAGTGATCCATCGAGGTCCGTCAGAAGTTCCAGGCGGGAGCAGCGCGGGGGAAGCGCTCGAGAACGAGATCGAGTTGCCCTGGCTGAGAAACACTGCAAGAGGCGCGCGGGACGCCCGGGCTTTGTCGGACACACGCTCGCGGTCGAAGTCGATAGCTGCGTGACGACTGACTGGCTGGCTGGCTGGTCCGAGGTCCGAGCGAGCGAGCGAGCGAGCGAGCGCTGCAGAGGATGTGGAGGTGTTGAGAGAGACCTCCAGACCTCCGATGCTGTTTCACCCGAGACCGAGACGAGAGAGGGTCGACCGATAGCCACCACCACATAAACAGATCCTATCGCTCTGCACATGTCGAGATCCGACGAGGCGGGCACTTTGCAGCAGGCAAGCAAGCAGGAGAGATATGAGATGTCGCGAGCTTCCCATGCGCTTCAACTCGACGAAGGAATGTGCCAAGATCGCGAGGAACTGCACAGAGAAAAGGATGTGGATTTGGTCTTGTTAGCGGCACTTGCGTCTCTTCGAGTGGTGCGAGCTTGCCGCGCATGAGCATGAGCGCCGTGGGGTGCAGGTGCCGACCACCAACTGCAGAGACGATCGCGGGTATCTGCGGTTCTGCGAGGGGTGCTTCATACGATGCGAAGATCTCTCCATCCTCGCGGATCTCCTCTCAGCAATTAATCGCAGCAGCCATCTGAGATCATTCGGACCGGAGGTGACATCACGACGGACTCGCTCGCGCGTCTGGATGCCACATCGGTGTTGCTCGATCCAGAGAGCTTGCAAAGAGAGAGAGAGAGAGGTGGATAGGAAGTCACGATGCTGGAAACGCTGCGCTGCAACACTTCGGTCACGCCCGGATCCGATATGTCCCCAGGATCGCTGCTTGCGGAGCAAGTCTCGAGCGACATCAACACGCAGGCACGAGATGGCTGGCACCTTGTCATGTGTGCGCACTCGAGGCTCTCCAACCTCGTTTGGCGTACTCATGTGAGTCCTCACTTGATCAAGCGCCACTACATCGCTCGGAGTGATCGACACAGTTCCTGCTCCGACCAGCACATGAGCTATCTGGCAGCGAGGACACCAGTAGCTCGCGCATACTTGGAGATCGTGCATACTTTGAGAGCACCAGGCGACGACGCTATACATAGGCTGCATTTCTCCAGACACCAACGAACGACGTGCGCGCGTGGCTTGGAAGCGATGGCGGACGGCGGCGGCGGCAGTGGCAGCGCCGCGATGGGCGCCGTGAGCATCGGCAACTACAAAGGCGTGATGCTCTGCAACCGACCGTTCAACGGCGTCAGCAGCTGTGCGTACCTCTCTCGCAGCCTATCGTGCAGTCTCTGCTAGTACGAACCTGATCGAGGCACTGACGTGCTCTCCGTTCTCCCCGTGGCCAGCGCTGGCGAAGGAGAGCCGCGTGGTGAGCAATAACGACTCGGCCACGAGCAGCTTCAAAGCCGCGTTCCTCGCAGGCAACCCGGGCGAACCTGTCGGTATGAACGTCCCGATCCTGAGCGAACCGGCTGTACGTCCGAATGCTTGCCTGGAGGTTGCTCGACTCGACGTCGTCAGTCATTCTCATGAACTCGCGTGGGGCTGCAGCATGGCGTCAAGCGCGACAAGAAGAACACGGCGCTCTCCAAGCACAAGAAGTGGCTCCACGACCTCCAGAAGGAACGCACACGACTCCAGGAGGCACTCGCGGAAGACGAGGTCGACAAGCAGCAGCGCAAGGACAAGTGCGTGCTGTGCATCACCTGCTCCTCAGGCTTCAAGGACAGCAGCTCTGACGTCTCTCGCTCTCTCTCTCGACAGGTTCTCCCAGCGAGAAGCCAAGTTCCGCGAGTCCGTGCGAAGCAACAACAACAGCAGCAGCAGCAAGGCGAGCCGGCCGATGTGGGCTCTCACGAAGGAGTTGGCGGACGAGAAGCTCGAGTGCATGGAGGACCAGGAAGCCGACGACCTCATCGACTTTGCCAACAACCTCGACATCGACCAGTTCATGGGCGACGTGGAGCTCAAGGCGCGCATCTCGCAGGTCGAGCAGCAGCTCGCACAGATGCAGTCGATCGTGGACTACGAGGAAGCCGAGGAGAAGAAAACCGAGCGGGAGCAGCAACGGCTGGAGGACAAGAGCAGCGGGCCACTGAACGCGAACGACCTGGCGCGCTTCGACCGGATGAACGGCAGCGGCGGCCGCGGTGGCGACGACGACGACGACATGATGAGCGTTGCGTCGAGTGTTCTCTCCGAGTGCAAATCGATCCGCTCGGTGCACTCGATGCGCTCCGTCGCGGCGCTCACGAGGCGCATGGAGTCCAAGCTGCTGGAAGAGAGCGGCGGGAGCCAGGCGGTGAACCCGCGAGTCGTGACGATCGACGAGGAGCAGGGAGCGCGCATGCAGATCAAGCACCTGCCGAGCAACCTGCCCTACATCCACCGCAACCCGGCGGTGTGACGCAGGTCGAGAGGTGAGCTAACCGAACGCAATGTAAGCACTAAGGAGCCGACTTAGTCCTGTCGTGTTGATCAGTCGATGCGTTCGTTCGTTCGTTCATCACACACCCGATCCTTCGCGAGCAAGTAGACGCGACCATGGGGCGGCTCGTCGACGTGGACAACAAGGTCGAGGACGCCAAGAAGCACGGGCTCCTGAACCTGACGCACCAGTGGCTCGTGCGCTGTCCTCCGGAGCTGCTCGCCGCAGTAGCGACGCCGCAGCTCTCCGGCTCGCTTCTGCGCCTCGATCTGAGCTTCAACCTCCTCGAATCACTGCCGGACGCGCTCGGCGCTCTTGCCGCGCTCCAGGTGCTCTACGTGAATAACAACCCGCGTCTCGCGACGTTGCCGTCCACGCTCGTGCAGTGCACCAAGCTCCAGGTGATCGACGCGAGTGCGACGGCATTGGACGCGCTGCCGAGCGAGTACGCGCAACTCACGAACCTCAAGAAGCTCGACATCGGTGCCACGCCGCTGCGGAGGCGCTGGCTCAAGAAGGGCCACCTCGTGCGAGCATTCGATGACGATGACAGCGACGACGACGACGACGGCGACGACAGCGCCTTAGATCTTCGATCCGAGCACGCGAACAGCAGCAACAGCAGCAGCGCCACCACCACGTATCATCAGCTTACGCAGTGCCAACAGATTCTCAAGAAGCTGCGCCGCAAGGACGAGCGCACGCGCCTCAAGCTCCAGCTTTTCGAGAAGCTGCACGACGAAGTGTACCGTCTCGAGCGTCTCGACACGGCGTCGGCGGCTGCGCTCCGCGCGATGCTCCAGCATGTGCTCAAGCGCTTCCCGCTCCCCGACGAGCTCCGCAGCCTCGTGCGCAACGCCGAGCGGCTGTTCCCGACTCCGCCGTTCACGGCCGCCGCGATGGACGCTGTCGACGTGAGCGCTCTGCGCCACAGATACGAGGCGCTGCGCAGCGAGAACGAGCGCAAGAAGCGCGGCGCCGACCTCGAGATCAAGATCCGCAACCTCTACTTCGACCGGATCGACCCCACGAGCGTCGAGCGTATGGTGCACAGCATCTTCGAGCACGTGCGCGAGCTGCCGGACGTCCAGTTCCTGCTCAAGCACGCCGCCGCGCTCTTTCCGCCGCACGCGAAAGACGTCGACGGCCGCGAGATCCGGCAGAAGCTCGTCGCGCTGCAGCACGAGATCGCCCGCGAGCGCGCCGCAGCAGTCGAAAAGCTGCTCGCGGCGGTCCGAGGCGTGTACAGCGACACGGAACCTCACGAGGTGCAGAAGCTGGTGGACAAGGTCGCGGCGCTCTTCAAGGTGAGTGACTGTCGAAGCCGCTGGTGAGCTGGCGGTTGCTCAGGTTGATCTGATGGCGTTCGCTTGATCGCGTGCCTCGCAGAACACGAAGGAGCTGCGCAGCCTCGCGGCGGACGTGGCGACGCTCTTCCCTGTCGAGTTCCTCAATGCGAGTCCGAACGACATCCGCGGCGCGTTCCTGCGGATGAAAGCGGAGGCACTGGGTGGCACCACCGCCACGACGTCAACGTCCGGCGCCGTAGCGGGTGCCACGAGCAAGTCTCACGGGTAGTCGACAGCACCATGAGGTCATGCGCCTGAGAGGAACTGCTGCCTGCAACTGCATCGGAGCGCTCCAGATCAACAGAAGAACGACGAGGATGTCTTGTATCACGCTCTTTCTCCTCTTTCTCTTCCTCCTTCGCGCTCCTGCTTCAGCCGCTCTTCAAAGTCCATCGACACCCTCCGCGCCTTCGTCTTGGGGCTCTCGGCGTTCGCCGACTGCGGGATCTGCACGTGGGTCGTCAGGCTCTCCTCGATCTGGAGCAGTTTGAACGCGCGCACCTCGGCGCGCGAGAGGTCCACGTGCGCCTTCGCCTGGCTGCAGTCCTCTCGGCTCTCGAAAACCACCGACACATGCCAGCTCTTGAGCTCTCCGAGGCGCTGCGGCGTCTTCCCGCTCTTGTGGTAGCTCCGGCACCCTTCCACGGGCTCGGCGCTCGAGATCGAGAGATGCAGCACGCGCTCATCCTTTGCGTCCACTGTGCAGAACGTGCGATGAATCGGTGCAAAGAGGCGAACGAAGCCCTGGTCCGCCAGCTCGCCTTCGCCCCTATCACTCGGCTGTTGGTCCGGACTCCTCTCGGCAAACACCAGCGCCTCCGGGTTCAGCACCATCAGCAGCTTCGCAGGCGCGTGCAGGAACCTCTGCTCCCGCCAGATGCAGCGCAGGAACACCATCCCTTCCAGCGACACGGTCGTCGCCGCCGCCGTCGCCGGACTACTGCTGCTGTCTGCCGTGTAGAGCCCCGACTTGCGACCCGCGCGCGCCGACGCAAGCACGCTCGTGTGCGGGTGGCGGAACGCGACGAACTGCTCCAAGTTGTCCGCCGTGTAGTGCTCGTCGACGAGCGTGCGCAGTTTCCGGAGCGTCAGGAACGCGCGCATGGACTTGCGACACACCTCCATCTCGCTCACGGGGCTGCGCAGGTGCAGCGTGCTCTTCGAGTCCGAAACGAGGTCGCCGACCACGGGCGGCACCAGGAACTCGAACGGCGACGAGCTCTTGAAGTTGAGCGCCGCCGGGAACTTGCAGCGCTGGAACTCCTCGAACTCGTCTTCAAGCACGTAGATGAAGAGGTCGACGTCCGCCATCGCGCCGCGCATGCTCTCCATCACTTGGTGGGTGCTCACCGAGTGGATCTCTTTGAGCGTCGTGCTGTGGCGCGGCAGCAGCCAGTGGGTCACCACCGACTGTGATGACCCGGAGCTTCGCTGCTGCTGCGGCTCCAGCACGAGATCCACTAGCAGCCGCGCGGCAAGCTGCGTGCTCAGCAATCTGGTGTCGGGGTTCCGCGACAGGATCGTCATGACCATATCCATGAGCCAGTGCGGGTACTGGCCAACGTACGCCTCCGCGCTCGAACTGGCGGTGCTGCCGACCGTCCGCGGCGACGAGGAGTCGACCGACCCAGCGTCTGGGCTGTCGTCGCCGCCTTCAGGCGCCTTCGCGTCTCTCGTGTCGTCGCCTTCTTCGTCGTCGTCGTTGTCGCTGACCTGAGACGTCGAGGAGACCGAGAGGTCTGATGACGAAGTCGACGACACTGCGCTGCTCTCGAGCCGCTGCTCGTCACCCGACGCCTCGTCCTCGTCCCCACTGCCTTCCGCCACTGGACTGCGCGAGAGCAGCTCGGAAGGCACTCGTGACGCTGCCGCCGCCGCGCTCTTCTTGTGTCGTCGGTGGCGGAACGGCAGCAGGTCCAGCTCGCGGAGCAGCGTGTGGTCGACAGCCTCGTTGTTCACGACCGCGAGCACCAACAGCAACGCTGCGGACGACAGCAGCTCGTCGCTCGACTCGAGGAGGGCGAGGATGCTCTGCCGAAAGCAGTTCGACTGGCTCGGCACGAAGCGCTCGACCTCCTCGAGCGGCCACTCGCCCGCGCTGAACCGCGTCTGCAGGTAGCACAGCGGCGAGTCGCACGTGTTGGTCGAGTGGGGCTGGAACACGTGCGGTGCCTTCTTCTTCTTCTTCTTGGAGGTCTTGCGCTTGGCGCTTGCTCCTCCTGATGCGTCTGCTGCCGCCTGTGGCTCTGTCGCTGCTGCTGCTGCTGCTGCTACCGCTACTGGTGGTGGTGTTGACGGCCGCTTCATGCTGACGCTGCTTGCTGCTGTGGACGCCTTTCTTCCCGCACGAGCGCTGCTCTTCTGTCGCGAGCCAGCGCCGAGCGCCACTGCCGAGTACGGACACCTCTCGGACGCATCCGGCGACAGGAGCCTAAGGATGGAGAAGCACAGACACAGCAACAACAACAGTCAGCACGACACAACAGCGCTCGAGATCGTCTTCACGTTCCATCGCTGCACGCACATGAAGGAGACCGCGTTCACGAGCGGCGCGTGCTCGAAGATGCCCAGGAGCCGCGTGAGCAGGTAGAGCGCGAGGCGCGTGGACACGCGCTGCGGCGGCGGGCTGCAGTCCGGCAGGACGCTCGCGGCGAGGAACTTGCGCACGTGGCGTTTGTAGAGCAGCTCGCCGACCTTGTAGCAGAGCTCGGGAAGGTTGACGTCGAGGATGTCCTGGAGGTAGAAGCAGTGGTCGATGTACTCGTCGACGGCCTCCTCGAGCTTCTCGGCGAGCGCGAGCGCCATGCTCGGGCTCCAGACGTTGAGCAGCCCCTGGATCTTGAGCGCGAGCTCGTTCGCGTACTCGACGACGTCGCGGAAGTAGGCCATCTTCTGGTACTGCAGGATGAAGCGGCGCACGCGGTCGTCCTGCACGCGGTAGACGTTGAGCGTGAGTGTCTTGACCGCGACCTGGACCATCGCCTCAGGGCACCGGCGGAACTTGAGCGCCTGCGCGTAGAGCGGGAACGCGGCGCGCGTGTCGTCGAAGAAGAACTGCACCGTCTCCTCGTTCAGGCGCAGCGAGAGCGCCTTGAGCAGCGTGACGAACCAGTCGCGCACGTCGTCGTCGCGCGCGTGCGCGAACGGGCTCTCGAGCAGCCGGTTCACGTAGTTGTTGCTCAGCAAGTAGTACAGCGACGTGCGCGTCGCGATGTTCTGCACGAGGATGCTGAGCGTCTGCAGCAGCTGCACCTGCACGGCGGCGCTCGGGCGCGACGCCGCGAGCTGCACGAAGAGCCCGAGCACGTTCTTCTCGCAAAAGTAGTCGAAGAACACGCCCGCAGACTCCGAGTGCTGGTCGTTGCCGTTCTCGGTGTCGGTGGCTGCCGCGTGGTGCTGGTCGCTGTCGCTGGAGCGGTGCTGGTCCGCGTATACGAGGAACTCGGAGAGCAGCCGCAGCAGCTCCACGACGTCGGCGTCGCCCAGCTCCGCGAAGCGCAGCAGTTGCGCGTGCAGCTGCCGCATGCTCTCGAGTGAGAAGGCGCGCGGCCGCTGGAAGAAGCTGCCGAGGCGCGGCTTCTGCGCGCCGCCGCCGCCGCCGCCGCCCGTGAGCCAGCTCCACATGCCCAGTAGGAGGTGCGAAGAAATGGGAGAAAATCCGATACAAATGTACCGAGAGAAAAAACGAACGAACATGGAGAACTAGCAACAAGATGGCGGTGGTCTATGTGTGTGTGTGCGGATGTGCGCACGTGGGTCTTGCGAGTCTTGATCGAGAGTTCCGACAGACGACTGCCTACAGCAGCGTGAGCCAGCGCTCGTAGCTCGCTTCCTCCTCTTCCAGCAAGTGCGTTGGCGGCGATCTCTTCCTCCACGCTCCCACTCGGCGGTCGACGAGCGCTTTAGACTCTTCCGGACCGTCCGGTTTGCTGGTCCTGTACTCGTGGCGGTCTCGTACTGGCTTCACGTGCGTGGCTCCCTCGGAAGTGACCGCAGCGTCGACCAACGCCTCCGTCGTCTCCTCAGCCGGAACCTGGCGCCTCGACACGAGGTCCTCCAGCTCCCCAACAGATTCCTCGATCCGATCCAGCGCCGCCGTCTCTGCTGCCAACGATGCCGACCCGACCGTCTCGCTCCGATCCGCTATCGTCATCTCCGCTGCGGCAGACCCGACGTCCTCACTGCGACTCGCTGCACTTTCTCGCACGAACTCGAAGACTGCGCGCGGCACGGGATCCGGGAGCTCCTCGATGCTCATCTTGAACACCCGCGCGAGCATCTCGACACCGACGACGTCCTCCGCTGCGAGCAGCGTCACCGCGAGTCCGCGGCCGCCGAAGCGACCTGCTCGCCCCACGCGGTGCAAGTACGTCGCCGGGTCGCGCGGCAGGTCTAAGTTCACGACGAAGTTGACGCGGTCGACGTCGATGCCGCGCGCAGTGAGGTCCGTGGACACGAGCACGCGCGAGCGGAACGCGCGGAAGCCCTCCATCACCTCGGACCGCGTCGTCTGGTGCTGCGCGCCCGTGATGCACACTGCCGGCCACCCCTGTGACGCCAGCGCTGTTGCGAGCGCCTCGGCGCGGAGCTTGTCATTACAGAACACCATGCACTGGCTGAACACGACCTCCGACAGGAGCGACGCGAGCTTCACGACCTTGGCGCTCATGTCGAGCGCGTCCGCGGCACCGCTGCTGCTGCTTCTACCGGCGGCTCTCCGCACGACGCTGTAGAACTGCTTGACGTGCCGCAGCCAGAGCTCCGGGTGCTCGCTCGCCTCTTCTCGCTGCGTCCACGCCTTGAGCTCCTCGCGACTTGCCACGAGCTCCACCGTCACGTCCTGTGGCCCACGCACGCGGACGATCTGCTTGCCACCCACCACCACCAGCGTCAGCACGAGACGGTGAGATGAACACCACTGGGAGTCGCGCGCACCTGTGGGCTGCGCATCATTCCCACGACTGCTGCCAGCTGCTCCGTCGTGAACGTCGCGGAGAACGCGAGCGTCTGTGCCGCCAGCGCCACCACCACCGCCAGTGAGTCTCAAGCGATGCATCAGCAGGGGAACGAGAAGCTCGCACCTGTCGCCTCTCGGGCAGCGCCGCGACGATGAACTGGATCTGCGCATCCAGTCACCACCAGCAGCTCTCTCTCAGCAGCAGCCTCCCCCTCACACATCCGCCACCACCGCCTTATCAACCACGCACGTCGCTCTCGAAGTCGCGCTGCAGCAGCTTGTCCACCTCGTCGAGCACCAGCAGCCGCAGCGCGTGGCACCGCAGCGCGCGCTGCTCCACGAGCGCCTTCACGCGGCCGGGGGTGCCGATCGCGACGTGGCAGCCGCGCCGCAGCTCCTCCTGGGAGGCGCATCCAGCGTCAGCTCCCCATACATAAATCGCTCTCTCTCATGCTCTCTTTCTCATCCTCTCATGCACCTTGTCGTGCGCGATGGGCAGCCCGCCGATGAGCGTGCGCACGGTCACCTCCGGGCGGAAGTGCGCGACCTGCGCCACGACCGTCGCGATCTGCGCCGCCACCTCGCGCGTCGGCGCCAGCAGCAGCGCCAGCGGCTCGGGCAGAGCGCTGCTGAAGCTGCTGGCGCTGGCGCTGGCGCTGGCGCTGAGGACGCGTTCGACGGCCGCCGTGGCGAAGACGCCCGTCTTGCCCGTGCCCGACTTGGCCTGCGCCACGACGTCGCTGCCGAAGAGCGCGAGCGGCAGCGCGCGCAGCTGCACGGGCGACGGCGCGCGGAAGCGCATGCGCGCGAGTGCGCGCTGCACGTCGGCGTGCAGCGGCAGGTCGGCGAACGTCGCCATCCCCCCACCCGCGTAATTCCGACTCTGGAGTCTCCGATGCGAGCGCTGGCGGAAGTAAACTAGCGAGCGCATCATGGCGAGAGCATCCACCACCACCACACGCTCACGTACGTGCACAGGCACATGCCTCCTTGTATGTTAAATATATGGGAGTCGTCGCATTGGAGGGCTCACGTCGCTCGCGTGTCTTGTGTGTCGTCTAACTTAGCTGGTGCGCTTCGAGCGAGCCTTGAGGATCCGCCTCTTCGGCTGCGTCTGCGGCGCCGCGCCGACGCTGAAGCCGCCCTCCTGCGGCGCGCCGAACGCGTTGCTGGGGGCGCCACCGAAGCCACCCGCCGCAGGAGCCGGAGCGCCGAAGCCGCCGCCCGGAGCGCCGCCGAACGACGTCGCCGGACCCGAGCCGAAGCCGCTGCTCGGAGCACCGCCAAAGCCACCGGACGACGCGCCAGCCGGAGCACCAAACACCGGCGACGGCGTGCCGAAGCCTCCCTGGCCTGCTGCTGGCGCCGGAGCCGCCGCACCGAACGCCGTCGGAGCAGCTGGCGTCCCGAACCCGGAAGAAGCACCGAAGCCCGACGACCCGCCGAACGCCGAGCTCTGCTGCGCAGAGCCGAACCCGCTAGTCGGAGCAGCCGGAGCGCCGAACGATGTCGCAGCACTCGCGCCAAACCCGCCGCTCGAGCCGAACGTCGTCGACGCCGGCGCCGCACCGCCGAACCCCGGAGACGCGCCGAAACCAGTCGCCGCAGGAGCCGCACCGAAGCCCGACGCCGCAGGAGCGGCACCGAACCCAGACGGCGCCGGCGCAGCAGAGCCGAAGCCCGAAGGAGCTGGCGCCGCAGACCCGAACGTCGTTGCTGCGGGCGCCGCAGCGCCGAAACCCGTCGCGGCAGGTGCGCTGAAGCCAGTCGGAGCTGGTGTCGACGAGCCGAATGCCGGAGCAGCCGCCGGCGCGCCGAACGCTGGAGACGGCGTCCGGAAACCCGACGCCGCACCACTCGCCGACGATCCGAACCCGGACGAAGACGACGCAGAAGAGCCAAAGCCCGAAGCTGCTGGTGTCGACGACGTACCGAAACCACCCGTCGACGTCGACGGCGCAGTCGCACCGAACGTGAACGTCGAGCTTGGTGCCGGCGCCGCACTCTGACTCGACGCTCCAAACGTGAACGACGGCGCCGCACTAACGGGCGTCGCCGAAGTCGACACGCCGAACGCAGGAGACGACGAGGCAGACCCGAAGCCAGACGCAGCAGGAGCCGCAGCGCTCATGGACGATCCAAACGTGAACGCAGGCTGCGGCGCTGCTGCCGGCTTTGCTGCGGTGGTGGCTGCTGGCGTCGACTGCGCTCCGAACGAGAACGTAGAGGCCGCGGGGGCGGCAGTCGGCGGCTTCGCGGCTGATGTCGCAGCCGCAGGAGTCGACTGCACTCCGAACGTGAACGAGGGGGCGGCCGCCGATGCCGCCGCAGCTGGCGCCGATCCAAACGCTGGCGCAGGCAACGTCGACGGGTTTCCGAACGCAGGTGAACTCGAGCCGAACGTCGTCGAGGCTGGAGCGGCAGGCTTCGGCGGCGATGCCGTGCTGCTCTGACCGAACGTGAACGCCGGCTTCGAGCTCGAGTCCTGGCCAAAGCCCGCAGTCGGCTTCTCTGCGATCGACGAGAACGTCGACGGCGCCGGCGCAGCAGAGGACGATCCGAAGGTGAACGCCGGCTTAGGTGCCGCCGCCGCCGCCTTCGGCTCCGACTCCTTCAGCAGCTCGGGGACTTTCACAGGCGTCGACTTGAACCCGAACGACGCAGGCGTCGAGTCCGCGCCACCCGTCTTCGCACCAAACGAGAACGCTGGCACCGTCGCCTCCGGCTTGGATGGCTCGCTTGAGCCGAAGCTGAACGACGGCTTCTTCGCAGCAGGCTCCTCGCTCTCCAAGCTACGCTTGTTGGATGCTTTCGGCTCCTCCGAGCTCGAGCCAAAGGAAAACGACGACGCGCTGCTCGTGGCAGGCGCCTTCGCCACGATCGGCGACGGACTCGAAGTCGCCGCGCCGAACGAAAACGACGGAGCGGACACCACCGGCTTCGCCGCCGCGCTGGAGCTCTCCTCGTCCTTCTTCGCAATCGGTTTCGCCACCGCTGCACTCGGAGCTCCGAAGCTGAACGCGGGCACCGTCGACTTCACCTCCATGCTTGAAGCAGCAGGCGCGCTGAACGAGAACGACGGCGCGTTCGTCGACGTGCTCTCAGATGACACATCCGACGTCACACCGAACGAAAACGACGGCTTGCTAGCACCAGAACCAGCCGACGCGGCAGGGGGAGCGCTGAACGTGAACGACGGCACCGAAACGTCACCACTGCTCTCCTTCTTGCTTTCAGCCGCTGTCGACGTCGGTGCCACGCCGAACGAGAAACTTGCCTTCGGCGCCTCCGTCACAGCAGCAGGCTTCGTCGACGCGGCAGGTGCGCCGAACGAGAACCCACTCGCAATGATCGTTCCCGCTGACTTTGGCGCCGCCGGCTTCGCCGAGCTCGGTGCACTCACACCACCCGGCTTCGCAGTCTCACAGCACGGACACTTGTTCTGCGACTCCTGGTTCGTGACGGAGCACGTCGGACACTTCCAGCTGCCAGGGGCCATCTGCGCGAACCGCGCGAGCGGGTTCACGCCACTCGACACCGCCGGCGTAGCAGCCGTGGTCGTTGCTGGCTTCGCAGAGCCAGTCGTGCCGACGGAACTCGGCTTCGCAGTCTCGCAGCACGGGCATTTGCTGTGCGTCGCCTGGTTCGTGACAGAGCACGTCGGACACTTCCAGCTACCAGGAGCCATCTGTGTGAACCGCGCGAGCGGGTTCACGCCACTCGACGATGCGGCAGGAACAGCGACCTCCGTCGGTTTGGCACTCGCTGGCTTCTTCGCAGAAGCAGGAGCAGCCTCCTGTGGCTTCTGGCTCGCTTGGCTCTTCGGCTTTGCTCCCGTCCACTCGGATCGAGACTTCGGCGACGCAGGGACGAATGAGAACGGCGTCTCCACCGCGCCCTTCACCTTGCGCGCCTTCTGCGCCTGCACGCGCTTCGGCGGCTCGCGCTGATCGGGCGACGGCGAGAACACGAACCGGATCTCGTCGAGGTCGTCGTCGACCACCTTGCGCTTCCCTTGCAGCACTGCAACGCTCGATGCAGGCACCGTGAACGCGTGCGATCCGTACAGCTGCTCGTACGCATGCTGCGCCGCGTCAGCAGCGACCATGCGCGCGCGGGTGCTCGGCGCAGGCGTCAGCGACACCGCCTGAGGCGAAAAGAGCACGCGAGGGAGCGACGTCACAGGCGGCGCCGCTTCGTCCATCGACTCGTCGACGTCCGGACGAGCGCTCGCACTGTCGTCCGTCAGCGCAAGGTGGTACTTGGCCCACGAGAGCGACGTCTGCGGCGTCGGCTTCTTCGCCTCGCGCTCCAGCGGGTTCTGCACCTTGTTGAGCGTCGACAGGATCTTCTCCGCCACCGCGGACGAGTACGCGCTCCGCGCCGCCGCGTCGCGCTTCGCGCCCGTGAGCAGGCGCGACGGACGCGGCTTGCGCTCCACGCGCTCTTCGCGCGTCAGCATCTGGCCGCGGAGCGCGAGGCCCGAGAAATAGATCGGGCGGTTCTCGCCCGTGCGCGCGCGCTTCCCGAACGGGACGCCCGGCGCGAGCTGCAGGTCGAGACTGCCGCTGTCGCTCGCACTGCGCTTCTCGTGCGTCTCAGGGGAGGGGGTGGTGCGCAGCGTCATCGCGCCGGGCACGTAGCTCAGGTTCTTGGGGAGCGAGAGCGCCGCGTGCGGGCGCTCGTCAAAGCCGCGCGCGAGCGCGTTCTGCGTGAGCGCGAGCGACGCCTGCGGACTCGTCTCCACGAGCTCGCGCAGCTTGTGCGAGAGACGCTCGTACTCCTCGTACGAGATGGGCTTCTTGTGCTTGAGCGCAGCGAGCGGCGAGTCCATCGGCGAGCCGGCGAGACGCGCACGGCGCCGGTTCGCGCGACCGCGCAGCTCGTCGTCCGGCGAGTCCGGCGCGCCGCCGCCGCCGCCGATGCGCAGCGCCTTGGACTTCTGCGCGGGCGCCGGCAGGAACGCCTTCTGCGCGCTGCTGTTCTTGCGACGCTGCGAGCGCAGCACGGGTCCGAGCTCCACGGCGGCGGTTGCTGGCGCCGCAGCAGGCGAGGGCGCGCGGCGGCTGCTGCCGAGCGGCGACTTGGCGTTCGCGCCGCGCTCGGGCGACACACCGGCGGCCACAGCGGCCACGAGCTGCGGGGGTTGCTCCTCGGCGGTTTCGCCGTCCTCCTCATCACCTCGCGCGCCTGCTTGGTCGTCTGCTTGTGCTTCTTCTTCTTCTGCATCTACGTGTTCCTCTTCCTCGTCTTCCTCCTCCTCGTCCAGCTCTTCCGTGTCGTTGTCGTCGTCGTCGTCGCCGACCAGCTGCCCGAAGAGCGGGAGCGTCTTGAGGAAGCGGCCGAACGCGCTCGCGCCTGCGACACCATAGGGTGTGCCGGTAGCTGCGCGGCGCTGCTTGCGATGCAAGGCGCCCGCCACCTCTGCGCTCGGCATATCTTTCTCTCTGTCTTGTTACTAGTGGTGGGGTGCGTCACGCGCAAGGGTGCTGCTGCTGCTGCTGCTGGGAGCTTATCAGCTTACTCGGTGGCTGGCGTTCTCGCGACTGCGAGTGCGCGCCAAAAGGCGGCAAAGAGAAGGAAATTTATCGAGATCCAGGGGGCTAAAAATCGGGAAAAGGGCTGGATTTGGGTAAATATAGAGAATAGGGGAGGAAAAACCTTGTCAAAATCGAGGTTTTTATGGTCTTTTTTGAAAATACAGAAATCGAAATATAGTTTGTCGAAATATGTTGGCTGGCCAGTGAAACTGCTCATGCGAAGGGGGGTTTCCCGCCAAAAGAAAATCACTTGGTATTTGTATGGTCGTACTTTAACGGATGCAATCGTATCTCAAACTTCCGAGTGCATACAAAGCTCAAGTCATTTTTCGACCACACAGTTTTCGCACAAACATGTGTCAGCGCAAAGCTATCAGAGCCAAGCTCATCGTGGAGGTACATGTTCAACGTTCACTTCCTCGCCACGATACCAGCTTCCTGTGGTTGCCTTCACTCACACGCTGCATCAGCAATTTCATCTGTAATGACTAACTCCGACTGCAAGGATAACAGGAGGGCGGACCGACTTGCTGCCGACTTGTTCTGGATGGGTTGATCTCCCACGACATCCACTCACGCGCGCAACAGGAGCACCGTTGATGGTCCTTCAGTGGCAGATGACAGACAATCGTGAGCATCGTGGCGATCTCCGACTCGAGATCTGGCGAGTGCAAGTGAGCTCTCGAGAGTTGTTCTGCTTACGGGCGACCGAGTTCATCACCGTCTGCGTCTGCGCCTTCGCAGCAACGACGACTGTCAGA
>JAASFH010000297.1:0-23452 GCA_023333695.1 Globisporangium yorkense
GCACGTGGCAGTCCGCCGGCTCGATGCGCTTGTAGTAGTTGCGGATCGTCTCAGTGACCTCGAAGCCGAACTTGCGGTAGAACTGGAGCGCGACCGCGTTGCTCGTCTGCACGTGCAGGTAGATGTGGTCGATACCGTCGCAAACGGACTGGTCGATGATGCTCTGGAGCAGCACGCTGCCTGCAGCGCAGGGAAGTACACGTGCGTACGCAGAGTTCATGCAAGTCAGCAGCTTGTTCGCCGTTTCGTTCGCTCAATGAGCAAGCCGATCAGACATGAGTCCGCCACTGACCAACTTGGCACCGCCGGTACGACTCGAGCACGCCGAGTGTCATGATGTACGTGCGCCGCTGCGCCGCGCAGCTCTCGATCGGCTCCAAGCGGCAGCAAATCGCGCCGGCCACGCTGTTCTCTACGTAGGCTGTTTGTTCGATTGCACAACAACATACCGCAACGACAGTATTGACTTTGTCAGCGTGGTGTCATCACCAGCTCCTTGTGCATACAGAGAGAGTGGCGACACCGGATCAAACGCACCGAACTTGGCGTATTCCCGATGCGAGCGCAGGATGTCGCTGTAGAACGCGTTCGTGTAGCGCACGGGGAAGAGCGCGAGGTTGAGCGCGCGCAGCGTCTGGATGTTCTGCGCGTCGACGTCACCCAGGCGCACAGTCAGGCAGCGAGGTGGGGAGGCGAGCACCAAGGTGGACGTCGCTGCGATTGGTGCAGTGGTGGTGCGGACGGTCTTTGCTGGAAACGTCTCCTCGTTGCTCGCAAGGTGCGAGTCCTCAGCAGATGCCATCAGCGGCGCCACCATCGGAGCGTGAGGTAGAGGTAGAGGTGACACGAACACGTCTGATGTTTGACGTTGCAACTGAAGAGCACGAAACGACGTGGTACTAAATTCGCAATAATTAGTTTGATGACTTGGGGATTGTATGCTAGTAAGGAGCATTTGTTGATCATACAAACTACGTGTCTTCATTTTAACTTGTCGATGTGATCAACTTCACTCGGTTTCAGTATACATTTGCTATCTTCGAGCCGAAATGGTGAGGAGGTGAACGGGAGAGCCTGCAGGCGTGCTCGTGCGCGTCGATGCTGACGCGCTTCTGTCGCGCGCAGGACGCCGAGGCGCTCAAGGCCGTGCAGGGACAGACGGGGACGCTCGTGCTCGATCTCGAGGGGCAGGTGCTCTCGGCCTCGGGGCAGCTGGCGGGCGACGCCGGCGAGCAGGCGGCGGAGGCGGTCTTCTCCATCCTGCAGGTGCGTCGCGTGTCCCTCTCTGTTTTGCTTGCGTATATGCATATAAGTTAAGAGCGAGAAATTGACTGACTTGGCTCCGCGTTGCAGGACTCGGCGAGCGTGCTGGAAAGCAGCAAGAACGAGGTGCTCGAGCGCGTCACGAGTACGTGCTTCTTACCTGTTGCTGGGGTGATGATTCCGACTGTCTGTCGCTCACGTTGGTGCGCACGTTGATACGCACGTGTGTGTGTGTGTGTATGTGTGAATCTGCAGTCAACTTCCCGAGCTACTTGTACGCGGTGACGGTGAACGGCTCGGAGATCTACGTGGTCAAGCGCAGCAGATCCAGTCAAGACTGAGTCGTGGGGCTACCTTGACGCCCAGAGATGGAGGAGTAAGAGACTCCAGAGAAGCAAATCGGAAGCAGCGTTTGTGTGTGCGCATGGGTTCGTTCCTTATAAGTCGGTGCTGTGACTGAGGCGTTCATGCAGGCAGCTCTACCTTCCTCTCTCGATGACGACTCGCCTCCGTCACTAATCGTCGATCGCCAGCTTCTCCTTGAGCAGCACCTTGTACCGGCGCTCGCGGTCCTCGAGCTCGAGCTGTCGCTGCTTGCGCCGATACTCCTCCTTCTCCTGGCGGCGCTTTTTCTCGGCGTTGCGCGCCGCGAGGAGGTCGAGCTTGCGGTGCGAGTTGGTCTTCTCGAGATCCAGGAGCGCCTTCAGGCGCTTCTCCTCGTCGATGATCGCGCGCTTCTCGCGACGCAGCAGCTCGAGATCCGATGTCTCGGTGAGCGCCTTGAGGATCACCTCGGTCTTGGCTTGGCGCGTGCGCTTCTCGAGCTCGCGGCTGCGGCGCGCGTTCTCCGCCACGCGCAGCCGGTACTCCTCGTCGAGGCGCTCGCTGTCTGCGACGAGGTTAACCTGGAACGGCGACTTGGACGTCTTCTGCTGCCACTTCTCGATGTGCTGGCGCCGATTGCGGATGCGGTTGAGCCGCTTTGCGCGCTCCTCCTGCTCCATTGCGAGCTTCACCTGGTCGCGCTCGAGGTACTTCTTGGACATGATCTCGGCTGTGTACGGCTGGTCGCCGTCCAACCACGCCAGGTCGCCTGCGTCTCTGTCGTCGTCATCGCCGTTATCGTCGCCTCCTTCGCTGTCGTAAAGCGACTGCCTTTCCTGCTCCTGCTGCTGGTCGTCGGGGTCCGCGAGGTCGAGTGCCTGAGCGAATCGCTCGTCTGAAGAGCAGGTATCCCAAGGCTCGCCATGGTTAGCGGACCGACCGACAAATTCATCGCACATTTGCCAGCAACAAATACCGCACCAAGCTGGTCCTGCAGTGCCGGCATCACGCGGGCAAGTCAGACGTTGCGTTCTGGTTGGCGATCCGAAGACTGGCGAGCGAGCGAGCGAGCGAGGACACTGGAAGAATGCATAAGGTTGACATGCATCCAAGGTTCGAGTAAGTTTAGAAATGGCTACACATTCTAATTTTAGTTCCAAACTCAATTTTTGGTAAATATCCCTGAATTATCATATTTTCGCAAATCTTTATAATTTCCATTTTTTCACACAAAATGGGTGAACTTTCTGAAGTGGCACGGATTTGTTTTGTAAATTCGGTGTCACTTCTGCAATTTCATAAACCGCTTCGTGTCACTTCAGCGACTCTTGGAACACCTTCACAGCCCACAAGACCTCCTGCGTCATGGGCGTCGATCCAGCGCCGCCGCGGCCGCCGCCGCCATCTGAAGCAGACTTCAGCCGCATGTTCGACGACGCCATGCGTTACAGCAACAACAGCAGCTCCGCCGACTCCAAAAGCTCGATGACCCGCGACGAGCAGGACAAGTTCCTCTCGGCCATGCGCGACCCGGAGTTCCGGTCGCTGCTGAGCGACTACATGGCCGAGATCTCGGACCCGGCCAACCGCGCCGAGACGGAACAGTACCTCACGCAGCTCGAAAACGAGCAGAAAGTGCCGGCGGACAAGCAGCTCGTGCGCCCGACGCCGGGCTTCGTCGTCAAGAGCAAGTGGCGCGAGGCGACGGCGGCGGCCGGTGCCAGCACCCCGCACCTCAAGCTCTTCGTGAACGTGTGCAGCAGCGACAAGCTGCAGCCACCGTCCAGCTCGCCGGTAACGCAGTCGGCGGCCGGCAACCCTGGGACGTCGTGGCACCTGCCGTACTCCGTGGGACCCGAGCGCCTCGAGAAGGACAAGGGTGGCGCTTCGGCCGTCACTTTCGACGTCTGCTTCCACCCGACGACGCTCGCGTTCGCGAAGACGCAGCGCGCGTTCAGAGACATGGTCGTCAACACGTGTCTCGACGCGGTCGAGGGCATCCTCCGCGACACGCACCGCAAACCCGGCGACAGGAGCGCCACCGCCGCGAGCGTCTCGCGCGACTTCCACGTACTCAAGGGCGTGGCGTACAAGTCCGGCGAGCCGGTGACGATGTGTCTCCGCAAACCGGCTGCGGAAGGTAGCGACAAGGAGAAGAAGAAGAAGCCGGTGGCGAAGATCGGTGCCAGGGCGTCGTCATCGAAGAGCAGCAGCGGCGCCACAGCTTCCACGACAGCAGAGACCTCTCGTGGCTCGATCAGCGAGAAGCCGATCGACGTTGTCCCGAAGAATGCAGCGGCTGGCAGTGTGGACGAACGCCTCAAGCTCGACTTGCCCAAGAGCGGCGACATCAGCGCCACCAGCAGTTCCCCAGAACCGCTGATGCGAGAGGTGTCGTCGACGAAGACTGAGAGCGCCGCGGCGACAACGACAGCAGCGCAACGCACGCCGCTGCTCAGGAAGATCGCCTTCAAGCTCGTGTACAGAGGGAAGTTCGAGCTCCTGCACCACATGCAGGCGGAGCACGAGAACGTCCTGCCCGTGGACCGCAACCGCCCGAAGGAACTGGTTCTGGAGATGGAGTTCCCGACCTTGGCGAGCGCTGCTGGCGTCGACTTGGACGTGTGCGAGCAGGCGCTCAAGCTCAGTGCGAAGGGCTACGAGCCGCTGAGCATCACGCTGCCGTTCCCGGTGCTGGAGGCGAAAGGGAGCGCCAAGTTCGACAAGAAGGCGCGGAAGCTGGTGGTCACGCTGCCTGTGCAGCCGCCTCCGGAGCCCAAGAAGTCGGCCATGGTGATCGTCGAAGATGACCAGGAGGATGACGACGAGAGTCAGGAGGAGGAGAGCGACGACAGGAAGTGTGACGACGCTGGTGCTTACAGTGGTCAAGGAACCGTAGGAGCTCCTCAGCCAAGCATCTTGAAACAGGAGGAGCCTCCAAGTGCGAAGACTCGCGCGGACGACGCCTTCGCGATGCTGCGAGAGACGGCGATCATGGTGCAGCACGATCCGCTGTACATGTCACTCGACAAGCAGATCACAACTCCGGCTGTAGCACCTGCTGCTGATGCGGAGGTCGCAGCCTTCGAGTTCGAGTCGTACGACGATCTCCCGCCGCTCGAGAGCTGCAGTGAGGACGAAGGAGACGAGGAAGACGCGGACCTTGTGCTGGTGGAGGCTTCTCCTACTGCCAACACACTCCACACTGCTCCACCTGCGGACGACAGTGTTGCAGCGAAAGCAGCTCCATTCGCTACGAAGGAGACGGCGACACGTCTGTCGTTCCTCGTGGATGTCGCTGGCATCGACGCCAAGAGCATCCAGCTGGAGGTTCCAACTCCGACGTCGTTCACACTCCGGTTCGCTGCAGAACGAGTGGACAGCAGCGTTGCTAGTGATCGTGAGTTGAAGCGCGAGCACTACGAACTCCTGATCGACGCGCTGGAGCACGAGGTGGAGCCATCGCAAGCGGAGTTCGACGTCGCGAGCGAGAACATGGTCGTGATCCTGACGAAGCGCGCGGCGGCCGCCGTCCCGCCAGCCACAGAATCGACCCCGCTTGCGTCCATCCCCCCCGTCATGCGCTTTCAGAACCACCTGCTGTACGAACTGGACTAGCAAAGCGCAGCTCGTAGGTCATCCAGCCACCCTCTCAGCCAGAGCAGCAGCGAACACCATGTACAATCTATTCTGTATCGCCCTCCCTCGTGTCGAGAACTCCGTCAGCAGCAGCAGCAGAACCACCAGCACCAGCACCAACTGCACGCACGCCTACTGCGCGGCCGCCTGCTTCTTGGTTCTCCGGAACGCTTCGAGCAGCTTGGAGTACGTCTGCTGCTGCAGCGCTGGGTTCGCCAGCTCCTTCTCCACGAGCAGCTTCATGCGCTTCTGCTTGTCGTCTGAGTCCTCCGGCGCTTCGGCCGTCGCCTTCTCCTCTTCCTGCTGCTGCTGCTGCTGCTGGCTCTGCTTCTTGCGCTTCTTGCTGCTCTTCTTCTTCGGGCGCTTCCCGCCGCCGCCGCTCTCGTCCTCGTCCCCGTCCGCCGCCGCCGCCTGCGCGTTCGGCTTGGGCAGCATCGCGTCCATGAACGAGCGGTAGAGCGCCGTCATGGACGGCAGCACGTGCGCGGGCGCCTCGAACAGCGCGTTCGCGTTGCTGCTCGTCGTGATCTGGCGGTTCGTAGATGACAGCAGCTTCTTGCCGCTCTCAGCACCAGCACCCGCACCCACCGCGCGCTTGAACATCGCCGCGAACGCGCTCGCGTCCTCCTCCGCCACCAGAGACGCGTCCTTGCGGCGGTTCTTGTCCAGCGCACTGTCGCCGACGCGCCACACATTCGAGTCGCCGTCCAGCACCACGAGGTCGCCGTTCTTCGGGTGGAAGCCGACGCTCCAGACGCCCGTCGTGCCCACGTCCAGTGCCCGCACGGCCACCGGCACTGGCGACGCGGGCCGGAACACGAGCACCAGATACTCACTCGCCGCCGCGCTGCGCTCGCTCTTGAGCCACACGAGGAACTGCTCCTGGAGCACGTCGACGCTCACGCCGCTCTCCTCCGGCACCTCGTAGCGCCACCAGAGTTCCAGGCTCAGCAGGTTCCACACCTGCACCTGCGTGCGCGTCGTGAGCACCACGAACGGCGTCGTCCTTCCCGGGAACGCCACCTGGCGGATCGGCGCGCCGTCCGCCGACGAGATCACGTGGCGCAGCGCGTTCGTGCTCACGTCCCAGAGCGTCAGCAGGTGGCCGTACGCGACCGCGAGCAGCGAGCCGTCGGCCGCGAACGCCACCGCCGTGATCGGCTCCTCGCGGAACCGAACAACCGATTGGCAGTACCACGACGCCGTCTCCGCGCTCTGCTTCCACACCTTGAACTCGCCGCTCGCGTCGCCGGTGACCACCGCCGAGTCGCCGCTATACAGCGACGGCGAGAACGCCAGGCTCGTCACCGGCTCGCGGCCGTGCGGCGCGTCCACCGCTGTGGTCACGAAGAAGCTGCCGTTCTCGCGGCGCTTCCAGAAGCGCAGCGACTGCTCCTCGCCCTTGTTCTGGCGGACCTGCAGCGTCGGCGCTGGCGTTGGCGTCGCGACGTGGCTGGCGGTCGAGTGCAGCGTCGCGAGCTCAAGCCCCGTCGGACTGAACTGCAGCTGCTCCGCCACGACCTGCGGGATCTCCTCATCCTCCGTGCGCGTCACCTGGTTGCGCTCCGTGAGCACCACGCTCTGCAGCACGCGGTCCTTGTACGGGTCGTAGAACTGCAGCACGCCCGCGCTAGAGAGGCCGTTCAGCGGCAGCGCGCTCGAGACCGGATCGAACACCAGCTGCCGCGACGGCAGCGTCACCGCCGCGCGCGCGCCCGAGCGTGCTAGCCCCAGCGCGTGCCACTCCTCTTCCTTCGTCACGTGGTTGTACTGGAAGAGCACGTGGTCCGCCAGCGCGATCGCGTACCCGGCGCCGTCCGCGCGCGTGGCGATCGACGCCAGCGGCGCCGAGCGGCGCGGCAGGTACGACCGGCGCCCGGACTCGACGTGCCACGACACGAACACGCACTCCTCGCCGCCCGAGACCAGGAAGTTCCCGTCTGCCGAGTACGCCACACACCGGACCGCGTGCGCGTGCCAGTGCATCTTGGAGGTCGTCGCTGCACCGGCCCCGTGGTGGCGGAAGAGCTGGCCGATCGAGTCGCCGATCACGAACTCGGGCGTGCGCGGGTGCACCGCCACGCACGTCACGTCGCGCACGTGCGTGTACTTCTGCGTGGAGAAGCTGCGGCTGAGCCCCGCGCCGCCGTCCTGGTCGCGCTGCACGCGCAGTGCGAAGAGCCGGTCGGCAGCAGCGATGACGACGTAGTCGCCGTAGAAGCGCTCGTCGCCGGCGCCGTCGTCCTCCGCAGTCGCTCGGTAGCTCTGCATGCTCGCGCTTGTGAACGCGAGCTTGCTCTGCTCGAGCAGCACGCGGCCGCGGCGGCGCTTCTTCATGTTGAACTCGACGAGCGCCCACTTGCCCGGCTCGTCCGTCACAGCCACCACGAGCAGCAGCATCGAAGGGCTCGCAGCGCTCGAGCCCATCCACACGACGGGTGCCTTGGCGTCGAACTCCTGCAGCACCTTCTCCTCGCTGAAGTCCCAGAGCAGCACCTTGCCGTCAGCGTAGGCGGCCAGCAGCTGCAGCGCGTTCAGCGGGTGCAGCGCCAGCGCCGTGACCTGCTGGCGCTCGCTGGCGCTGCTGCTGCTCTCGAGCGCCTCAGCGCGCACGCACTCGTGCAGCAGCTGCCCGTTCTTCGAGTTGCGCACGCGCACGACATGCGCCTCGCGCTGGAAGAGGAACTTGCCGTCCGCCGAGTAAGCGAGCGCCGCGGCCGCGTCGGCGGAGGAAGAAGACGCGGCGCGTCGCGGCGTCAGGAGCTCCGCCTGCTGCTGCTGCTGCTGCGCCATGGTCACTAATTAGTGGCGATTGGAGATTGAGGCGAGATCGACTGGCCACGAGGTTCTGGAAGAGATGGAGTTCTAGATCCCTGCTCAAATGTGCAAAACGGCAGCTAAATTGAAGCCTAAATGTCTAGAACTGCTCTCAAACCGCATTTTTGATTTTGATTCTGGGTGAACACACCTGTGCTGCATTCCTACCTGCCTGCCTGCCTGCCTGCGTCGCCATGGCTTCTTCTCTGGACGACGAGTTCGCGCGCTTCGAAGCCGAACTCCGCTCGCTCGAACAGGAGCAGCAGTCAGCATCTACAGCTGCGCCAGACGCCACCACTTCCACAGACGCTGCATCCAAGAAGCGGCCGCGAGACGCCGATGACGCTGCGCCGGTGGACGACGAGCCGATCCGCAAGAAAGCGGACGTGGCCGCTGCGCCCGTCGTGGTGCGCGCCGCCGCACCGAAGATCTACATGGCGCCGCCACGCCCCGCGCCCGTGAAGAAGGTGTACGAGCCAATGGCGGCAGCAGCGAGTGTGACGACGTCAGCTGACTCCACCGCTGCAACGACAGCGAGCGCGGCGCCGTTCCGACCAGGAGTCGCCAACACAGTAGAGGAGGTGGCGGCGCGCCGAGGAGCGCTCAGCGGCTTCCCGCCGGGCGTCAGCGGCGAGTACGCGGCGCGAGAGGCGATGGCGCCGTCTCGCCAGCCGCAGGTGGTGCTACCGCGCTTCGACATCACCACGGGCCAGTACATCTCCGTGGAGGAGCAGCACATGATGAACCAACAGCAGAGCGTGTACGAGTACGACCCGAACAGACCGCTGACGTCGAGCGCGGCGGGGCAGGACGGAGCCGGTGGCGCCGCCGCGAAGGGCGGGAAGAAGCCGAAGAAGCTGCTGCGCGTGGCCGGCGGCGAGATGTGGGAGGACAAGACGCTCGCGGACTGGCCGGAGAACGACTTCCGGCTGTTCTGCGGCGACCTGGGCAACGAGGTGAGCGACGAGGTGCTCGCGCACAGCTTCAGCCGGTACGCGTCGTTCCAGCGCGCGCGGGTCGTGCGCGACAAGTACACGCACAAGTCCAAGGGGTACGGCTTCGTGAGCTTCGCGGACCCGTTCGACTGCGCCAAGGCGCTGCGCGAGATGAATGGCAAGTACATCGGGAACCGGCCGGTGAAGCTCACCAAGAGCAAGTGGCAGGACCGCAACATCGATGTGGCGAAGAAGAAGGGGAAGAAGAAGAACCGCCACCTGTTCACCTAGCGTGCTAGGCGGCGCGTAGAGCTCTTATCGTAGGGCGGCGGAATGCAACGCTATCGGTGCCCTACCTACTGCAGCGCGAGCGCGATGTCCTCCTCGCTGCTCGCGATCTCCTCGCGGACCTCGAGCCGGTGCGCTCGGATCTGCTCCATCTTGTCCTGGATGCCGCGGATCTTCTCGCTGTTGATATCGATGTTGTCCTCGAGGCGCGCGAGCAGCTCCGGCAGCGTGTGCGCGACCATCTCCTGGGTGCGTCGCCAGCGCTCGCGCTCCTGCTCGCTCCGCAGCACGTCGAGCACGCCGCCATCGCGCTGCATGGCGGCCGCGCGCGCCTGCGCCTCGCGCAGCTGCGCCTCGTAGCTGTTGAGCTTGCTCACGATCTGCTCGTGCTCCTGCGAGCAGCGCTTGCGCGTGTAGTCGAAGAGCTCGTAGGCGGACGCGAGCTCGGCCTCGGTCATCGCGAGTTCCTCGAGCTTGCGCAGCAGCCGGTCGCGCTGCACGCGCGAGTTCGCGAGCAGCGCCTGCTTGTTCTTGCGCCGCAGCGCGCGCGCGTCTCCGCTCTGCAGCGGCTCGTGGAGGTCGCAGAGGCGGCGTGACGTGCTGCTTTCGTCGTCGTCGTCGACCGGGAGCACGTGGTAGCTCTTGACGGGCTTGCGGTCCTCCGAGCCGAGGGCCACAGGCGACGCGATCATCGCCGCTGAGTGTGCGGCGCTTGGCTTGTGCTCGGTGCGCTGGTGGTGGTGGTGAGCGACTTGAGGCAGTTCGGCAGTGCTTGTGCTTGTGCTTTGAGGTCTGAGCGTGAAGAGTCAGATGGCTACATCCCTGTATTACTTCACTACTATGATTTTAGTGGCTGATTCTCTGTATTACTTCACTATCTGGATTCGCGTTTGCATAGTGAACGCGAGTGAGCGCGTGGTGGTTGGAAGCGCTCCATTTTACTAATTGGCCAGCAAGGCAGCAAGCAGGGCAGCAGCAGGCCTCTCTCTCTCTCTCGCTCACGATGGACGACATGGAGTACGACGACGCTGGGCACCACGACATGGAGGACGAGGAGGTGCCCGAGGAGGAGGAGGAGGTGGAGGAGGAGCTCTACGACAACGGCGACGAGCACGGCGCCGAGGACACCAAGGTGCAGATCCTCGACGAGTCGCACAAGCAGCCGAACGCCTACCGCATCACCACGCGGTACATGACCAAGTACGAGCGCGCGCGGGTGCTCGGCACGCGCGCGCTGCAGATCAGGTGTGTGTGTGTGTGTGTGTGTGTGTGTTTTCTGGCTTATTTCACTATCGGGTGTTGGAGACTGACGACGTTATGGGGCGAACGACAGCATGAACGCACCCGTGATGGTGGACATCGAGGGCGAGACGGACCCGCTCAAGATCGCCATGAAGGAGCTGCGCGAACGCAAGATCCCCATCATCATCCGCCGCTACCTGCCCGACGGTTCCTTCGAGGACTGGTCCATCGACGAGCTCATCATCGAGTAAGCAAGCAGCAGCAGCAGCACGCAGGTGGACGCGACGCGCGCGGTACAATAGAACGGGTGCGGCTCTTCGACGGCTCTGAATACATGGATGGGTGCACACTCGTCGCTGGCGTGTGCTTCGGGTGCTGCGTGTGTGTCTGGGGGGAGAAATGGCGGCGCAGGTGGACGGAAGGATGGATGAGCGCACAGGCGATCGACAAGCAAATGCATCACGTTGGTTCGCTCCCAGCCCTTATCGCCTGCAAGGCTCTCGCATCCCAGTCGCCCTCGCGCCGCGTGCGCACGAGCTTAGTGCACCGTCGTCTGCGCCTCGCACGAGGTGCCGTAGTAGCCCGGGAAGCACTCGCAGTCGCCCGTGTCGTAGTTGCACTTGCCACGGCCGCCGCAGTCGCGGCCCTGGTCCGCGCCGTGCGCCAGTAGCACGTCGGTGCCGCTCGGGCACTCCTTGAGCGAGCAGTCGGGGCCGCGGTAGCCCTGGTCGCAGAAGCAGCCCATGTGCTTGACCTGGTCCCAGGCGTCGTATACCCCCGCCGGCGCTGGGTTCCCCACCGGCGTGTCCCGGATGATCGCCGCGAGCGTCATGCAGATGCCGCGGTTGTTGCAGTTGTTCGGGCACACGGTGCGCTCGCACGCCTTGCCCTCGTAGCCCGGGAAGCAGTCGCAGTGGCCCGTGCCGTAGTCGCAGTTGCCCTTGTTCGAGCACTCGACGCGCGGGTGGCCGAGGTTCTTGCCCGTTGGCGTGGCCACCCACGCGTCGCCGTACGGGCACGTGCGCAGCGAGCAGTCGGCGCCTTTGTACGCCGGGTAGTAGTCCTCCGTGAGCTCGTCCTGGCGCAGGTAGCACGTGCACTTGTCGTTCTTGCCGCACGTGCCCTGCGCGTTGCAGCCGTTCGGGCAGTACGCGTCGCTCGGCGCGAGCAGCAGCCCCAGCACCGCGACGCTCAGCACCGCCGCCAGCAGCTTGCGCGATCCCAGCATGCTCGTTGTTCGGTCGTCTCTCGAGGTCTCCTCTCGCGGAATGAGGGAGGCAGCAGAGCAGGCGCCCGCCCGCCGGTGCAAGCTCACTCATGCTCGTGCATGGAGCACGAGCAGGCGCGCAACCGACGCCGCTTCCGACGCGCCACCTCCTCCTCGATGCCCATCGTGGATAGGACAAGTGTGCGGTTCTCTCCATCGTCATACAGACTTCCTGTAGTCTGTATGACGACGGAGAGGACCAGCGCACTTGCAACGTGTGTGCACAGGCATGACAAGCCAAGTAACTACACAAGACGACCTCCTCATGCATGCGCTCTATTCACCAGCTCTGGCCCGCTGGTGCTGCTTACGACGCCTCGAGCTTCTGGCGCTTGGCCGCGTCCTGGGCGCTCGCCCGCCGCTCGGCGCTGAACGCAATGTCCTCCGGCAGCTGGAACGAGAGGCACATCATGACCTTCTTGGGCGCCACGTCGCGCACCTGGTGGAACGACGTGCGCTCGGGGTCGAGCTTGCCGCCGAGCACCGCCTCGGCGCGCGCGCGCACGTCGGCCTCGAAGCTGTCCTCGGCGTTCGAGAAGCAGTAGCAGTGCACGAACGGCAGCTCGCCCTCCCAGTGGTCGAACTGCCCCGGGAAGACATCGAGGAACTCGAGCGCGATCGCCGGCAGATTCATGAGCACCTGCGAGAACTGCTTGCGCTCCGCGAGCAGCTGGGCGACGAACGCGCGGCCGTCGAGGTTGTACGCCTCCACAAGGTGCTCCACCTTGTTGAGCGCGATGTTCTCCTTCAGGTAGTGGAAGCTGCGCGGGTTGAGGTCGTTCGCGAGCACCTTGATGCCGCGCAGCGCGAGCGGGATCGCGAACGGGCCGATGCCGCACATCATGTCGCAGACGACGTCCGACGGCGCGAAGGACCGCACGACGCGCAGGTGCTCCTGCTGCAGGCGCGAGTTCCAGTACACCTCGGCGTAGTTGAAGCGGAACGCGGCCTTGCACTCGTGGAGCTCCACGAGCATGTCGTCGTCGCCCGCGATGACCTCCATCGGGAACGTGCGGAACTTGGTCTCGATGTTGTCGGTCTTGTTCACGACCGTGCGGATCTGCTGGTTCTTGTCGAGGATCACCTGCCCGATCACGTGCTTGAACGGCAGCTGGTTGTCGCGCAGGTTCAGGTGCGCGATGTGGCCCACGGTCTCGAACGACGACGGGATGTCCATGCCCTCCGGCAGCACCTGCGCGAGCACCTGGTCGACTGCGAAGTACGAGTAGTCGAGGTCGATCGCATGGTCCACGAACGCGAGCCCCTCGGCGCGCAGGAAGCTCACGAGCTCCGGCGCCAGCGGCTGCAGCGTGTCCTTGTCCACCACCTTCTCGTTCAGCAGCACGAGTTTGCTGCTCGAGTTCTTGTACGGCTCTGGGTTGGCTGGGTCCGGCACCACGTTGCGCAGCTTCGGGCGGTTCAGCAGGTGCCCATGCAGCGCCTTCACCACTTTGCCGATCTTCTTGGCCTCCACGCGCACGCCCACGACCTGCAGCGTCTTCTTGAAGAGCGCGCGGTCCAGCAGCGCGCTCGTCGCCATCCTCGGCTGCTTGGCGAGACGAGAGCTCTTCGAAATAATGACACAATGAGTGACAATGATTGGCTGGCACCAGTGATTTAGGAGCTGGGAGCTTGAAACGGCGTACATAGTCCTGCCACGAGCGCCATGCTCACGTACTCCTCGACGATGTGGCTTCAATGCGAGAGCTGAGCTCTTCTTACACAACGCACCAGCGCCGTAGCGCAATGCTCCAGTTCGGATCGAGAGGAGAATCTTCCACTCGCGTCTTCTCGGATCTCCAGTATCGAGACACGACTTCGAGCGCCTGGGGCCATGCAGAAGCGCTCCTATCGCAGCTCGGAGCTGCTGGAAGCGCTCGCAGCGATCTCGAGCGTCGCCCGCTCGCTCTATGGTCCCGGGAAGGCGCGGAAACAGGTCACCGACGCGCTCGGCGCCACCCGCTTCACCTCCGACGCGTTCGAGATCACGCAGGCGCTGAGCAGCGAGCACGCGGCGCTCGCGATCGTGAACGAGGCGCTCGAGCAGCAGATGCGAGCACACGGGACGGTGAGTGCGTGCTTGACTGGGAAGAACGCTTGTACACCAGATACCAGTCACCAAGCTCCGAGTCCAATGTGATGCAACTCCCAGAGCTGCACGACGCTGCTCAACCTCTGCAACGTGCTCGCTCAAGCAGCGATCGACCTCGCGAGACAAAGCGTCCCGACGTACGTGGCCGAGCGTCGCTTTCAGTGCATTGGATGCTGCTCTAAAGCTGATGATGTTATCCCTTCATGCTGCAAGTGATGTGATCCGCGCGGCACTGTCTCGCGCCGAGAAGGTCTGCTTGAAGGTGCGCGGTGACTGTCGCATCGTGGTAGCTGGTGGATCAGTGACAGCGTCTCTTACGCTGCACTGAATCGCGTTGGGGTCGCGTTGCTGCGAAGACGCTCAAGAGCATGCGATTGACGCTCGCCGAGGCTGTCGATGGGTGGGAGGAAGCCGCGAATCGAGAGACGCGACTGAGGCTGCTTGGAGAGAGGCTGCAAACTCGGTGCGTCGCTCTCAGCTTTGTGCGACTGTGTGCTCAAGCCTGACTCGTAGCTGCTTGTCCATCAGATCACTTGGTGATTCTGCCGAGTGCTGTGGAGTGTCGCTGTCGATGCGACTCGCACTGGAGATCGTTCTCGCCACTCCGCCGTCGTTGGCTCGCGCTCCAGAGTTCGACTGGGGGAACGTCTTGACAACTCGAATCGTCCTCGGCGGAGCTTCGTACAGCGAGCAGGATGCAGGCGAACGTTCAAGCTCGCGGGTTATCTCGGGTGTGCTGATCCCGATCGCGTCGGAGTACAGCGCGACGATCCGCCGCTCGTTCGCATCGCACTCGCACCACTCGAGCGCTTCTCCCGTCGTCACGAGCGGAGTCGTCGCGATCAACGGCGACTTCAGCCACTCGGATCTTCGCGAAGCGCTCCATCCTTCAGCTCTCGGCGTCGAGAGCATTCAGCTCGTGTTCATCCACGGCGAAGTGAACTCGCAGGCAATGGACCACAGCTGGTGCGAACGCAGCAGCGCCGCAGCATCAATCGAATGCCGTTGCGTCCCAGTGGAGTCGTACAAGGAGCTGGCTTGCGTCGCGGAGCTCTGCGGAGCTCAGATCATCGACTCGTGGAGCGAGCTTCTGCCGCTTGCTGTCGGGCTGGAGCCGCTCGAGTTGCAGCTTGTGGAGCTCTCCGCGCCATCTCTCGGAGGCGCCGATGCCGACAGCGAGGACGACGACGACGCTGATGGCGACTCGCTTCGCATCGGGACTCGTTCGTACGCGAGGCTCTTCCTGCGAGTGGATCGAGCCAAGTCACCTCACAGTTCGTCGCTTCCGATCAAAACGCTGCTGGCGCGAGGCAGTACGCACTCTGAGGCAGCGGAGCTCCAGCAGAACGTGCAGAAGGCGTTACGTCGAGTGACGAATGCTCTGCGGTGCGGACACGTGCTGCCGTCCGGCGGCGCGTTCCTGTGTGCGTGCGCGGCGGAGATCCGCGCCGAAGTAACTCGACGGAGCAGCTTAGTGAGAGATGAGGAGGAGAGCTTCGAGGACTCGTTGATGAACGTTGCGCTGGAGCGAATGACTGAAGCGCTGAGCCGTCTCAGCGTCTTGCTGCTTCAGAACACGGGGCAAGCTGCGAGCGATCTCCGGAGCGGCGGCGCGTCGTTCTTCGACTGCTTCGCACGAGTGCGTGAAGTCCAAGCCAACTATCTCCAAGGCATCCAGGACGGCGCCAGTGATCGCGACGATGACGCTGCCGACGCCATCCGGATCAAGTTCTACGCTACGTGCCACTTTGGCGGTTCCGACTTCAGCGTACTCCCGAAGCGAGCACGAGACGAGAACCGCCGCCTGGACGGCTACCGCAGCGTGAAGGCAGCGTTCCAGAGGAGCTTCCGCCTCGTCGACCTCGCGCTGAGTGTCGCCGCGTACCAGATCAACGCTTCCGAGCAGCACCACCAGCAGCAGTAGCAAGAGATCTTCCATGAACGACTAGACGGAGGCTTCGGACCCTCCTCGCACTTGTGCTTTCGCGATCCAACGCGCACGGACTTCTCCTTCGGTGTGCTCTTCCAGTCCACCAGCGATGCAAGTCCTCGCGTTCACCGCCATCGCGGCGCTCGGCTGCGTCGCTGGAGCGGAGGTGCGTCAAGTTGAGCAACAACAGGATGTCGTCAATCTGATGGATGCGCCGCAGTTCTTCGTCTGCGGCTCTGGGATCGACGGCATGGACGGCAAGTACGCACTTCAGGAGAGCGACGAGAGCACGCGCTCCGACCCCAACACTCCCGTCTACTTCCGCGAAGACGAGAGCGAGGAGGAAGAAGGCGCGACGACCTCACTGACAGCTATGAAGCAGCAGCAGCAGAGCGACTTCCGCCTCTTCCGTCACCGCGGGTTCTGGATGTTCGCGGACTTCGGCGTGTGGCCGCCCCAGACCCACTTCCGCTGCGATCCGACCAAGGGTGAGCTCGTCTCCCAGGCTCTCAACCTCTTCGCCGTGTGCCAAGTGAACCTGCTGAGCCCGCCAAGCATGGGCTACTCGCCCGCTCGCCCTGGCCACTTCGTACCGCACCTCGTGCTCTCCAGCTCTACCTGCTCCATCGCCTCCAACCTGCCGCCTTTGGAGCACGCCGACAGCGACAACCAAGCAGCGTCCAGACTTGTGGAGAACACGCTCACGAGTAGGAGCTCGGAGCTCTAAGACGACCAACCACATCCCAGGACACGCTCCTCCGTTTGCTTAGTTCCAACTCACTGCGAGGTTCTCCTTCCTCATCGCGAACACACTGGCGATCGCGAGATGGTCCGACGGGTACACGGCGTTCGGGAGCCACGACGACGGCCGTTCGACGATATTGAAGAGCTGCGGCGCCTCCCACTCGCCCATGTATCGATCCTCGTCGTTCCTCGTCGCCAACGTGTCGCGCCAGTCATGCGGCTTGTGTTTGACCCACTCGACGTCGCGGGCCACAAGTGGTGCTCGCACGTCGTCACCGATCTCGAGCAGCGCGTCGACGGTCGGGAGCTCGAGTAGTTGGAAAGGAGCGAGCTGTCCCGACGAGTAGAAGATGTAGTCGATCGTGCCCTGGAACTTGGGACTCGAGAACGTCAGCTCCGGCTCGCACATGTACTCGAAGTACTGCGCGTACGCGCTCTCCATCTGCTCGCCGTGCACGAGTTTATCATCGCGATCCGCCTGTATGCCCAGTGTCCGGTATCGCTTGGCATCAGCTGAGAGATCGCGCGCGCTCGCGAGTGCTCTTGGACACACGTCGAGGTTCAGCTGCTTGGAGTCGAAGCGCGGCGTGCGCCCAGATCCGAACGACGGATCATACGGTTTGACTTGCGGCGGGAAGTCGCCCACGATGTAGAGCTTCGCATCGTCTTCGCTCTCCTTGCCGTCTTCATTCTCTCCTCGACTCTTGCTGTCTGCAGCTGCCTTCGCGCCGCCAACGAGCTTGGCAGCCACGGTTGTCGCCATCGGCGCTGATGGCTGGCTGAAGTGGCTCCAGCCGTGCGCATTGCGAGCCGCGAGGCGGAACTGGTACATGACACCGGAACTCAGCATCGGCATCGCAAAGCAGCTCGCTGGTGCAGGTACGAGCACCTCGTGCATGAAGCCGATCGCTGCACTCGTGCAGTTCTTCACGCCGATCTTGTACTCGAGCACTGGAGCGTCTGGGTCTTCTGTCTCGGGCGGATCCCACGCGACTGTGATCGACGTGGACGTCGGATCGCGTAGCTTGGGGCGCTCGGGAGCTTTCGGGGCTTCGGGTGACGGACGTCGTCGTCCAGTGTGGATGACGTGGTAGACGTCGCTGCTGGGGAGCGCGTTGAACGACCCGGCGAACAGGATCGGCAAGTGGAAGTCGGCGTTGAATACTCCAATCTCTCGGCACAGGAACTCCGTCTGCAGCACTCGGACTAGCTCCAGTGTCGGCCCCGATGCCAACTGTGTGTTCGCGACGCAAATCGCGCTGGGCAGGCGCGAGCTCTCCCAGGGCTGTAGACACAGCAGCAGCGCGACGTTGTCTTGCATCGCACGTGCCTGGAGGTTCGGGTCGCCGATCCTCTCGCTCACGTCGTTCAGAGCGATCCGCTTGGAGCGGAAGAGCTGGAATGTGTCGCGGCGGAACGCAGTCACGAGCCCCTCATCCATAGATCCACTGTCCCCACCGCCACTGCTGCTGCTCCCACTACCAGTACACTTTCGCGGGGCGAAGACGCTGTCGTAACCAGCTGCTGTGAGCTGCACCGCCCACCAGTCGTTGTAGTCATCCACCTCCTGATCGTAGACGTAGCCACAGTGTTAGCGTCTCGATCGTCTCCCTCTTATCTCTCTTCTCGTAGTGATGAGCGCACTTGCAGACACAGGATATCTGCGTCGTAGCTCACAAGCTCTCTGCATCGTGACATTAGAAAGCGAACGCTTAGCGCTTGCAGAACGTGCTAGTTCCGCAGCAGAAGCAGCCTGCATTCATCCGCACCGCAGGAGCTTCTCACGGCGCCGTGCGATCGTCAGGATCGACGCGCCCACGTAGCCGCTGCCTGCTCGCTGCAGCCGCCGAGCGCCCATCTGCGAGAGCACATTGTAGGACACGACCGAGACCTTCTCGAGGTCTGCGAGCTCGGCGAGCTCCGCCACGTCGCGTCTCGCCGGCACAAAGTCGCGGTCAGGCTCCATGATGATGGTGATGATGATTCGGGATATCCAAGAAAAAAGAGTTGCCATTGTGTAGCCAATCATTTTTGCAAGGGTTTTGCCCTAATTCTTCTGGTAGTGTTCGCGTGGTCCACAAGAACATTTTCCGCCAATCAGCGCTCGCCCTGTGGACTTCGCCTGACCACACACTCGACAACTTCATTCGCAATCTCACCGCCTCCTCCAACAAGAAGCTCAAGTATGGACGCCCAGGTGCCGCAGCCCGCGAAGACCGTGGCGCCGACGCTCTTCCGCCGCAGCCGCATCCGCGTAAAGGAGCTGCTGGCGCGCGGCCTGGAGCTCGAGGGCCAGAGCGTGACGGTCAAGGGCTGGGCCAAGACGCTGCGCGAGGCCGGCGCCGGCGCCTTCGCGTTCCTCGAGCTGCACGACGGCTCGTGCTTCGCGAGCGTGCAGGTGGTGATCACGCGCGAGGAGACTGAGGGCTTCGCGGCGGCGCTCGAGTCCGGCGGCGTGGGCGCGAGCTTCAGCGCGGTCGGCGTCGTGGTCAAGAGCCCCGCGAAGGGCCAGGTCGTGGAGATCAAGGCGTCCAAGGTGGAGCTCTACGGCGGCATCCCGGACCCAGCCACGTACCCCATGTCGAAGAAGCGCCACACGCTCGAGCACCTGCGCCAGCACGCGCACCTGCGCCCGCGCTCGAACATCCACGGCGCCGCCATGCGCGTGCGCAACGCCATGGCGTTCGCCACGCACGAGTTCTTCAACGCGCGGGGCTTCCTCTACATCCACACGCCGATCATCACCGAGTCGGACTGCGAGGGCGCCGGTGAGATGTTCGGCGTCACGACGCTGCTCTCCAAGCACCCGGACGGCAAGCTCCCGGTCACGGCGGATAACAAGGTGGACTTCAAGGCGGACTTCTTCGACCGCCCGAGCTTCCTGAGCGTCTCGGGCCAGCTCAACGTCGAGACGCACTGCTGCGCGCTCTCGGACGTGTACACGTTCGGGCCGACGTTCCGTGCCGAGAACTCGAACACGTCGCGCCACCTCGCCGAGTTCTGGATGGTCGAGCCGGAGATCGCGTTCGCGGACCTCAAGGACGACATCGACCTCGCGGAGGACTACCTCAAGTTCTGCGTGCAGTACGCGCTCGACAACTGCGCAGACGACCTCGAGTTCTTCAACAAGAACGTCGAGAAGGGGCTGCTCGAGCGCCTCGCGGCCACGAACGCCGCGCCGTTCGAGCGCATCTCGTACACGGACGCGGTGAGCCTGCTGTCGGAGCCGGAGCACCTCAAGAAGGGCAAGTTCGCGGTCAAGCCGACGTGGGGCATTGACCTCGGCTCGGAGCACGAGCGGTACCTGACCGAGGTCGTGTTCCAGAAGCCCGTCGTGATCTTCGACTACCCGAAGGAGTTCAAGAGCTTCTACATGCGCCTCAACGACGACGGCAAGACGGTCGCGGCCGCGGACGTGCTCGTGCCGCACGTCGGCGAAATCATCGGCGGCTCGCAGCGCGAGGAGCGCCTCGACGTGCTCGAGCAGCGCATCCGCGAGTCGGGCGCGAACCCGGAGGACTACAAGTGGTACCTTGACCTGCGTAAGTACGGCACGGTGCCGCACGCGGGCTTCGGCCTCGGCTTCGAGCGCCTCGTGCGCTTCGTCACGGGCATCGAGAACATCCGCGACGTCATCCCGTTCCCTCGGTGGCCGGGAAACGCCGCGTTCTAAGCGCAGTGCTCGCATGCGTGGAGCGAGACTTGGAGCAGCGAAGATAGTGATACTCTGCTCTCGAGTTCGAGGCGTTTGCAGGCGTCAGGCGCTCTCGTTTGATGATAAATGCACATGTTGATGGCAAGCTCCTTGCTCGTGTCATGCATGTGCACGGCGATCACGGGTGCCGGAAGAGGATGATGCACTTCTTGCCGACGTTGAAGCGCACGAAGTTCTTGCTCTCGTACGTGAACGCGGTCTTGTACTCGGAGCCGACGATGCAGTGCCACGTTGGCCCGTACTTCTCCTCCATCCACGTCTGACGGACAGACGTCATCGCAGCCCTCGTGAGTACCGAACCAAGGTATACACATACCCCAGGTTCACCGCTGCTTGCTGCAAGCCGCACCTTGATGTGCTTGGCGATCTCCTTCTCCTGCGTGAATTGCTCGAGCGCCACGCCAGCTTGCGCGATCGCGTCGTTCTGTGCGCGTGTGTAGATAGAGGCGACTCTGTTAGCAATAGACCATTGACGCCGACAGCAACACACTGTGATCGGCACCTTCATGTCGCCGTGCTCGTCCACTGCTCCGAGTCACAGATAGGGACACGAGAGCGTGAGTGGATGCATATCTTCCCAGTCATTCGTCAATGAATGGATGCAGTCAACCACGCACTGTCGGTCTCCATCTGCTTCCCATTCTCGCGCGGCATCGTGCGTGCAGCGTCACGAGGTGGTGGTGCTCGTGCAGGCAGGAGGTCTTCTCCTCGAGATGACTCAAGATCGCGTCGATTCGCGAATTTCCCGCCAAAAGAATATTATCTCTTATTTGTATATTTTCAGTCATATTTTGAGCATACAAACGCCAAGATAATTTCAAACTAGTATTTCGTGGCTTTCGAGAAGCAGAAGGGAAGCTAGGCAACAAGCACCAGCACTTGGCGGCAGGGGCGCGCTCGTGTCCTCCTCTCTCGCGCGCGCTCTCTCCCTGTCTCAAGACCTCCACCTCCTGCGCTTCAGCCGCTCCTTCCATCTACAATGGCGCACGACCTCTCGGCGCGCATCGAGTACTCGGAGAAGTACGTCGACGACACTCACGAGTACAGGTGCGTTCCTCTGCCAGGCGCGCGCTCTCCTCCGCTCCTGCTGCCTGTGCTAACTCTAATGCTCTGTGACTATGCGTGTGCATGGCAAACGCTTTCTCTAACACCCAACAGACACGTGATCCTGCCGAAGGAGATGCAGCGCAGCCTACCGGACCGCCTGCTGAGCGAGACCGAGTGGCGCCAGCTCGGCGTGCAGCAGAGTCGCGGCTGGGTGCACTACGCGATCCACAAGTGCGTCTCTCGAAGTGTGTGTGTGTTGCATGTGCAGCTGAGCGTATACAGTTTCGGTGTAGGGCACTGACGCGACTATGGTGGCTGGCTGCCTGCAGGCCGGAGCCGCACATCCTGCTCTTCCGACGTCCGCTGGGCACGGACCCGACCACCGGCCGCATCAACGCCTCGCTCGAGCGGGAAGCGAAGGACAAGTACGCGAAGGACTTCAACTGAGCGTCGAGTCGCGCCGCACGCAGGCGCCAGAGCGTCCGCCAGCAGCCGGCAGTAGACGTCGTCACCTCCCCCAACTCCTCCAACATGCATCGCACTTCCTCCAATCACCGTCGTCACGCTCGCCGCTACTAATGTTGCTGTTGCTGCATGGAGCGCTCGTGTTGCGTGGTGCAGGAAGAGCAAGCGAGAACGAGAGCGAAGAGGAACTGCGAACGTGTACTCTCTCCTACTACTACTACTACCTCCTGACGGCGACATGCACGACACGCACTCACGCTCTCGCTCAGTCTTCTTCGCTCTCTGCGGCGTCCGAGTCCGCGGGCGTCGTGTCCTGAAGCACTGCGTCCGCGCTCTCCTCCGGCGCGTCGTCCGTCTGTTCCTCCGCGTCGTCAGGTTGTTCGTCCGTCTGCTCGGACGAGGCGGTGTCCTCGTCGTCGCTGTCCGAAGGCGTCTGCTGCTCTTCTGCTGCTTCCTCCGAGTCGTCGGACGTCGCGCTCACTGCGTCCGCCGTCGTCGTTGTCGCCTCCGCGTCGTCGCCATCATCAGCTGGCGGAAGTTTACCGTCACTCACAGGCGCCTTGGTCATCACATCCGCCGCTTCAACTTCGTCTCCGGCGTCCACGACCACAGGGGAAGGTGGGGGCGACGATGAAGTAATCACTGCGCGCGACTCGTCGGGGCGGCGCTGGAGCTCGTAGCCGTACTCGTGCGCGACTTGCTCCATCATGAGCGCGAACGTCCGCTTCTTCGCGCTGACGTACTCGTCGAGCGTCACGCTGCCGCCGAAGCGCTCCGTCTTGCGCCAGCGCTGCTCCACGTACGCCTGCTTGAGCAGCTCGTCATCGACGCGCGTGACGTCGTGGGTGACGCCCGCAGCGCGCACGTGAGAGGAGCGCGCGCGAGCCTCCGGATCGGCGACAGACTGCAGAGGCGCGATCGTTGCGCGGTACATCCTTCTGTTGGCGCTTGAAGGATCTTGAGCTGCTGGAGCAGGCGCTTGCGTCTCTGGCGGCGAATTCGCGAGTGAGGACGGTGCGCGCACTGGTGGCGGTGCAAGTTGCCGTGAAAGTTGCCATTGCGAGGTCAAAAGGCAACTCGCGGATCGGTTTTATCGGTATACCGGGTATATCGAACCAACAACTTCAACTTTTGCGCGCGCAACTTGAAATGCACGGTGATCGATCCAGTGTCGCCACTCTGTCTATCACTCTCCATGAGGATCTGGTGGCGGTGCAACGCTGACAACGGCACTGTGCGGTGTCGTTGCGGTATGTCATTTTGCAATCGAACAAACACCCTTCGTGTGGCAGGCGCGATCTGCAGCCGATTTGATCGAGAGCTGCCCATCGCAGTGGCGCACGTACATCATGACACTCGGCGTGCTCGAGTCGTACCGGCGGTGCCAAGTTGGTCAGTGGCGGACTCATGTCTGGTCGGCTTGCTCATTGAGCGAACGAAACGGCGAACAAGCTGCTGACTTGCATGAACTCTGCGTACGCACGTGTACTTCCCTGCACTGCAGGCAGCGTGCTGCTCCAGAGCATCATCGACCAGTCCGTTCGCGACGGTATCGACCACATCTACCTGCACGTGCAGACGAGCAACGCGGTCGCGCTCCAGTTCTACCGCAAGTTCGGCTTCGAGGTCACTGAGACGATCCGCAACTACTACAAGCGCATCGAGCCGGCGGACTGCCACGTGC
>JAASFH010000298.1:0-23452 GCA_023333695.1 Globisporangium yorkense
CCCCCCCCCCCAAGTCGTCCCCCCTGTCGGTATTCCTCCCAGACCACTCCTGCCTTTACTGATGTTCGAAGTTGTAGACGATAACCAGACCCTCAGAGCGCTGCACGAACGATGCTCCGGGTTCTTCGTCAGCCACCCGACCGTCCGCGTGGTGGTGTCCATCAAGCTCTTCTCGCGCCAGCACGACGACGGAGGTCCGTTCGCTGCACTCGCGGTCCAGTACGGTCGCCGCGCTCAAGACGACAGCGGTGAGATGGTGGACGCGGTGAGCTTCGGCACCGCGGAGCTGGCGCAAGAGGATCTGGACTATCTCAACAGCAGCTCAGACGTGGCTCGACGCAACGGAACTCAAGTGCGCGTGCTTCCAGTTCCAGTTGACGGCGACGAGGCAATTCGCAACTCGAACCCGTGACTTCGATCTCCGTCCCAGCGTCCTCGGTTCGCTGACATGAACCGAGTTGCAGCAAGCTGCAAAGTGGTTATCTCAAGCGCCAAGACCGTGACCGAGTGCGAAGCAAGCCTTGATACAGCGATTCGCAATGGCGCTGTCCAGCGTCAGATCGATTATTTCACATGGGCAAGAGACGCCGTTGCTGCGACTCTCCCCCCTACTCATCGACGGACTCCAGGAGGCGGCGGCCGCTGTTACAGGGGAGCGAGATCTGCAGCTGCTACTAAAACAACCGACCGGCCCGTTCCTCCTCCTGCGCGCCGAGGACATCTTCAATGGAGCGCACCTTCCGGATGGCACACCCTACGGGCCTCCAGACTGGCAGTCGACATGCTACATCGACTCGTGGGCGATCTTGGCAAAAGTCGTCGATCGGCACTGATTGTCGGAAGATCGAGATCGAGCGATTGGCAGGATATACACGTGCTGAAGCGCACTACAGTAATGCCATCACGCTCGACACCGCGAATCCTTTCTTGCTCTATCCGCCGCTGAACATGGGCGTTTGCCGAATGTTACTGTCACTCCACTTCATGCGGCACAGCCTCGCGCTTACACCTGAGCGCGAGCATCATTTCCTACACCAACGTGATTTACCAAGCAGCCATGACCCAGAACACCGCACACTCCACGAGTTCTTCAAGCTACGACGTACCTGCAGCTTTGATTCTCGAGATCGTTTCCTTGCAAACAACACACACTGTTGGAACTCGATCGTGACAATGTTCGAGGCAGACAGGTACATGGATCAAGTGCGTTCGCTCGCTCGCTCGCAGTGCGTGCTGCATGCGCTCGTCGAGCAGCAGCGTCCCGGTCGCGTTTATGCGCTTGGTTCAGTTGCGGACTGAAGTAGGCAAGATTGAGACTCGAGAGCTACCCAGCATGGTGCTCCTTGCAACGTACTGCATGAAGTGCACTCGATCGCTTGATATAAATGGGTTGGCTGACTACATGCTGACGAACACACGCGCATGCTCACTTGCCAGACCACTTGCTGGCACTCAGTGAAGCGCATACGGAAGCCCGGACAGAACCTGCCACAGATCGATGAAGCACACCGACTGCCACGCGGGAAAGTACACCGGATTGCCGTTCGCCAAACGCGCGCCGTCGAACACGTCGGCAGAGCGCAGGAAGAGGAACGGACCAGCTGGAGTCTGCTTACGACACTCGAGTATCTTCACTGCTTTGGTCGCTGCCTTGAAATCGCGGTGTACACGCGCGGCCGTGCTGTCCCTGAAAGCCTTGCACTTGTCGATCTTTTCTTGATCGCCCCTCTCAAACGCGAAGCGCAGGTCCACGTCGTTCCACTCTAGTGCCCACAGCACCCTGCCGAGCTGATTGCATGCACGCGCGGCGTTGTCGATGTCGATTACCTCGGGAGAAGCAGCAGGGTCACGAGTCCACGGGTTTGTTGTGCGGATGTCCACTGCCGGGTCTGGGATCGGAAGCTCACGAACCTGAAAGCCGATGGCTTGCTCCTCGTCCTCGTTCAGAAGTGCGAGATACTCGACGTCCAGCGCAGCGGTGCCGAAGCTCACTGCGTCTACGATCTCGCATCCGCTGTCTCGAGCTCGACGACCATACTGCACCGCGACCGCAGCGAACGTGTTGTCGTTGTCAATATAGCGCAGGAAGAACTTGATGAGCACCACGACGCGGACGCTCGGAATGAAGCGGAAGAAGTCCTTGCAGCGGCTGTGAGCGTCTTCGAAGCGGCGATTGTCAGTGTCGATTTCGAACAGCGCTCGTGGACGTACGTCGCGGCGACTCTCGCCTGCGGGTGGATGGCTCGGGTACGTCGAGAAGTCTGTCTGAACAAAGCCACCGTCGACCAGTGGGATGTCGATCCTCCCCACGATGGTGAGGATATCGCGCGAAGCGACCTCTTGGAGCTGCCTCCGGAAAAAATCGCGAGGATATGCTTTCACAGATTTAGCTCCACCCTGCACGATGTACACGTCCATGGGGACATCTTCGCCGATGCACGTGCAACCACTCTCGTCGTTGTCGTCGTCCTCGTCCTCGTCGTTGTCCTCGGCACTGTTGAGTCTGCAGCTGGGGTTGGTGCTGACGTGGTCGATGCCTTTGTTGGGGACTGGCGTTGCGTCGTGACTGGGACACCCCCCACTTTTGACTCCCTTGAAGTACACCTTCTTAAACCATTCCCGTTGCGGGACGCGCGTCGCCACGAGCATCGGGGGCGCGTCTTCGTTCACGTCGAGCCTATCGAACGCCATCCATGCCTGGTCGAGCTGATCGTAAGTCGGCATTCCAATCACAGGTTCGTAGGCGGCAGCAGCGGCGGCGGCAGCGTTTGGATCCATGATGCTTGTGTCTGTTCTGCGTCGCGCCAATTCTCAACTGATCGACGCGAGACGTTAGACTACCTCGGCCGAGTTCGATTCCTGTCCCATCATGATAGCTTTCGTGATCGCCGATAGGGCAGGACCCGACAGCGCTGTCACTGACATGGCTCTCACTCACAGTGATTGAGGATTGCATCAAGAACGGCATCCAAGTTAGAGACCGCACAATACCCTGTGCCAGTTCTTGAGCGATGACTTCATTGCACTCGTACTGGCTTATCCGAGCAGAGAATCTTAGATGTTGGCTCCACGACACAGTCGTTCTCGAACAAGTTGCGACGGGGTGAGCGGGATCGTTGGCGGAGAACGATCTGGAGGGAGTGAGCTAGAGGTAGGACCCACAGTCCGCTCGCCGACACATCGGTGATTGAGGAGGATAGTGCCAAGGGTTCGAGAACTACATCAACGAGAGACCGTGAGAGACTCAAACTGCCAGACCAGGTACTGGCAAGCAAAGACCAAACCTCGAGCGATGAACTGAAGTTAGTACGGCAAATTTCCTTGCATTCTTCTCGCCATCATGATGTTGCTAGTCAAATGACTCGAGTTCCTCATACGAAGTACACAACTACTGCAGCACTCATCGAAGTCCTCCTCGGATCGCACACATGCTTGTATCGATTTTCGTGAAGCACCAGGCTCAAAGTTCCTCGTACTTATCCTGGAATCTGGAATTGCATGTCTATCTCCCAATCTTCTGCATACAAACACCAAGTCTAAAAATCAATTTCCCCAACTTCTCTTTTACCCCATACTCAACGCAAGTCAATTGTCCTCACTTCCACTCAATTCATTCGATCCAGCATCCAAGCGAGCGCTAACGCTAAGGCTCATGCTCGTACGCGCGCTGCTGCGGGTCGGCGGCCGGTCGCCGTCGCTGCTGCTGCGCCGCGCCGCCTCCAGTGACGCGGCGGCGTCATCATCTTCGGTGTTCGCGTCCGTGGGACGCGACGTGCCGTTCACGGCGGTGGCGCGTCAGGCGCGGCGCCAGGCGCGGCAGCAGGCGAAGCGCGTGGGCGCCGGCACCGACACGGCCGCCGTCAAGGGCGTGCGCTCGTCGTCGCTGCCGAGCAAGATCTCGTTCGCGCTGCTCGCCGGGAGTGTGTCCGGCTCGGTGCTCTGGCACTTCCTGCTGGACGACGCCACGAAGCGCAGCATGAGCGACGCACTCGGTGCCACGCTGCTGGGCGACGCGTACGCGCTCGCGGCCACCAAGGTGGAGGAGCTCTTCCGCCCGTTCACAGACCCGTCGCGCGAGAAGCTGCTGCCGGTGGGTTGCTTGTTCGTTGGGAGGAAGAGCGAGAGAAGAGTCTGATGAGATGGGTGACAGGACTGGCCGATCCCGGAGGTGCCGCCCGACACGCCGCCGGTGCCCGTGCTGGTGCTGGATCTGGAGGACACGCTCGTGCACTCGGAGTGGAGCGTACGTTCTAGTGATCCTGCTGCTACTGTTGCTGCTGCTGAGGGAGGTGGTCGGCTGACAAGAGGGTGTGGACAGAGGAAGCACGGCTGGCGCCACGCGAAGCGTCCGGGCGTGGACGAGTTCCTCGAGACGCTCTGCCAGGTGCGGAGGTGGTGCTGATCATGTGATCGCTGCTACGATGGTCGCCTGACGCGATGGTGGCTGGCGCTCCGCAGTACTACGAGATTGTCATCTTCTCGCAGAACCCGATGGCCGAGGAGGTCGTCATGAAGCTCGACCCGAAGGTACTGAGGGCTCTCTCTTTCTCTCTCTGGTTGCGGCTGTGCACCATGCCAACAGCTCACGACTTGCTGCTCGTAGCGCTGCGCGCTGCACGTGCTCTCGCGCGACGCGACGCGCTACTACAAGGGCGCGCACGTGAAGGACCTGGCGAACCTCAACCGCGACCTGCGCCAAGTGGTGATCATCGACGACGACCCGGAAGCGTACCAGCTGCAGCCGGAGAACGCGATCCCGATCGTGCCGTTCACGAACGGCCGCGACCGCGACGACCGCGAGCTCGTGGAGCTCATTCCGTTCCTCAAGGCGCTGGCGTCGGAGCGCGTGCCGGACTTCCGCGTCGTGCTGGACGAGTTCCGCGACGAGGACGGCGTCGTGCGCGACCTGCCGTCCCGGTACAGCGCCCGTGTGCGCGCGCTCGAGATGCAGAAGGAACAGGAGAAGCAGAAGGGGCTCGGCGGGTTCATCCGCGGCCGCCTCTCGCACCGCCCGCCGCCGGGCATCGGCGCTGGTATGTAGCGCGTCGGAGGTGTGCTCTTCTTCCCCGTGTCTGCTTGGCATGCGTGCGCGACAGGTTGAACCCCGTGTGCAGACGAGTGCCTTCCAAGAGAATCAAGCGAGAGCGAGAGAGCCCCATAGACAGAGGCATCTACAAGGACCTCCATACACACACCTCACACCCACGACACACGCAGCATGTTGTCGCTGATTCCCTGCGTGGCATAGTCTAACTAAGTCATCCGATGCGAATCCGATGCGAATCCGATGCCACGGCTGTGAAGCACGGCGCTTCACAGTGAAGAGTCGGCGAAACAGCACCAGCCAGGCTCCATTCCAGCATCCACCAGCTCGCGCGCCGTCCAGCTCCCGCCGCCCAGCACGCCGTTCGCGAAGGAGCAGCAGGAGACGGTGACTCGGTGGTGACAGTGGCGGCGGCGGTGGCGACGCGATGTGGAACACGCGCATGCAATGGGTCGGCGCGCGCCTGCTCGAGACCTTCGAGCCGGCAGTGAGCCAGGCGGACGTGGGCGACTTCCTCGCGAGCGCGGGCGTGCGTCGCGCCTTCGAGGACATGCTAGCAGGGAAAGAGGCGTGCAAGCTCTTCGTGCACCTGCAGACTGCGGCGCCGAGCGAGGCGGCAGGTGCGGCGCTGGCCAGCAACGGCGGCGCGTCGGGTCCCGTGGCAGCTGATGCGTTGGGGGCGCGGGGCGCGAGCAACGCCAGCAGCAGCAACAACAACAATGCTGGAAGCGGCGGCAAGCTCTGCCTGACGGTCGGGAGCTCCGTCCCAATCCGCACCAAGTGCTGCTACTTCCTGCGCACGACGGCCGACGGCAAGCCCGTGGACGCGACCAAGGCGGGCGACAACACGCTGTGCTTCGGCGAGCTGGCACCCAACATCTTGCGCGACCTCGAGACGACGATCACGGCGCTCTTCACGCCGCTTCTCAGGGCGAAGGACGAGTGGGGGAAGGCGGACTCGGACCTCAAGAACGAGTTCATGGTCGAGTCGGAGAAGTTCGCGAACGACCTCAAGGAGGCGCTCAACAGCATGGACAGCGGACTCGAGCTGCGGCGGCCCGACCGCGAGGTGCTCGCCGACGCCACAAGCAACGCCACCACAGGCATCAACGGCAACCGCGTGCTGCAGGCGTCCGACTCGCCGAAGCTTATCGCGCACTACGAGGACGTGCTGAAGGAGTGGTGCGACGTCATCGCGACGTACCTCGAGACGAACACAACCGGCGACGGCAAGAACAAGGATGACCAGATCGACGACGACGGCCCTATGGGCGAGCTCGAGTACTGGCGCCGCCGCATGCAGCGGCTCACGAGCATCACGGAGCAGCTCAAGATGAACGAGTACAAGGACGTGTTCACGGTGCTAAGCCGCACGACCAAGAGCGTGAGCGACGACACGAAGCAGCGCATCCAGACGCTGCTGCGGCGCTGGAAGCAGATCGACATCGGCATCACGGAGGCTGCGAACGAGGCGAAGGACAACGTCAAATACCTCTTCACGCTCGAGAAGTTCATCGTGCCGCTCTACAACGGCACGCCGAGCTCGATCATCGACACGCTGCCGGCGCTTATGAACTCGATCAAGATGATCCACTCGATCGCGCGGTACTACAACACGACCGAGCGCATGGCGAACCTCTTCACGAAGATCACAAACCAGATGATCACGAACTGCAAGAACTGCGTCACCGGCGGCGAGAACTACGAGGTGATGTGGGACAAAGACCCAGAGGAGCTCGTGCGGCACTTGGACGCGTGCTTGAAGTTGAACGAGGCGTACCAGCAGCAGTACCGCGTGACGAAGGACAAGCTGTTCGCGACACCGAAGGGCAAGCAGTTCGAGTTCAACGAGATGAAGATTTTTGGCAAATTCGACCTGTTCTGTCGCCGCGTGACGAAGCTCATCGACATGTTCACGACGATCCACCAGTTCTCGTCGCTCGGGCAGCACAAGCTCGAGGGGATGGAGGACCTGATCGCCAAGTTCAACTCGATCATCCGCGAGTTCCAGTACCGCAACCACGACCTGCTCGACTACAAGAACAACCGCTTCGACCGCGACTACGTCGAGTTCAACGTGCGCATCTCCGACCTCGAGGGGCTCTTGCAGAAGTTCATCAACGACTCGTTCGAGAACATCACGTCGATCGAGCATTCGCTCAACCTGCTGCGCAAGTTCCAGACGATCCTGCAGCGCGAGAACCTCAAGTCGGACCTCGACTCGAAGTTCAACGTGATCTTCCAGAACTACGGGCTCGAGCTCGAGCACGTGCTACAGCAGTACGAGAAGTACAAGCAGAACCCGCCGTACCCGCGCAACCTCCCGCCGGTCGCAGGCAACATCACGTGGTCGCGTCATCTGCTCAAGCGGATCGAAGAGCCGATGAAGAAGTTCGAGTCGAACCAGAACGTGCTGGCGAGCAAGGACGCGAAGCGAATCATCCGCATGTACAACAAGGTCGCGCGCACGCTCGTCGCGTTCGAGTACATCTGGTACCAGGCGTGGGTGCAATACATCGACACGGCGAAGGCGGGCTTGCAGGCGACGCTCATCATCCGCCACCCGGAAGACAACAAGCTGTACGTGAACTTCGATCCGGAGATCCTGCAGCTGCTCCGCGAAGCCAAGTGTCTCGATCGGATGGGCATCGAGATCCCGGAAGCGGCCAAAATCGTTCTCCTGCAAGAGGAGAAGTTCAAAAACTACTACAACGAGCTCCAGTACGCGCTGTCGGAGTACGACCGCATCGTGACGAAGGTGATCCCAGTGACCGCGATGCTCCTGCGTCCGCACTTTAACGACATGGAGTTCAAGCTGCGTCCAGGAATGATCACGCTCACATGGACGAGCATGAACATCGAGGCGTATCGCAACCACATCCACAGCGGGCTGCAGCACCTGGAGGAACTCGTCACGAACATCAACGACATCATCGAGAACCGTATCGAGAAGAACATGCGCATTGTGTCGAAGACGATGCTGGTTGACCTCCCGGTCGATCAGTCGTTCTCGCTCGACGAGTTCGTCACGATGCAGGGATCGAACATCAAGCGCGCCGGAACGCTGCTGCAGGGCAAGAACATCGAGATCGAGAACGCAGTCGAGGATCTCCTGAAGATCATTATGCAATACCCGCTCGACTCGCACATCGAAGGTGTGTCGAACGAAGAGGCGATGAAGCTGAAGAAGCACTACAACCACTTCATGTACCAGGCGCTGCTGCACTGCACCAAGAACTCGCTCAACACAATCAAGAAGCGGGTGGCGTCGCGCGTGTCGTCGAATGTGTTTACGATCGAGCGCCCGTTCTTCGAGGTGGATGTGCAGCTGAGTGTGCCTCGAGTGGTGCTCCACCCGTCGCTCGACGACATCCAGCTCGCGATTAACAAGGCTGCGAAAACGGTGTTGAGCTGCTCGAAGGAGCTGCTGGACTGGGGCCAGAACGATGCGAGTGGGAACCACCATGCTGGCACGGGAGCAAACAGCTCGAGTGTGAAGATCACGTTCTTCGACCGCATCACGAAAGACATCGAGATCGTGCGCGTTGTGCTTCTTCTGACCGGCAGTGTCCAGGGACTGAGGAACAACGTGACCGAGTATCTCGGCTCGTTCAGTCGATACGAGTGGCTCTGGATGGAGAACAAGGACGCGGCGTACGACGGCTTCTTGAAGAAGAACCCGGAGCTGCAAGATTTCGAGAAGAAGCTCAAGTCGTTCGTGGAGATCGACGAGGAGATCTCTGGACTCCCGCCGGTGTACAACATCGGCGCACTGTCGCTCAACACGCGCAACATCAAGTTGCAGCTCAAGCACGAGAACTCGCAGTGGAAGCTCAAGTTCAGCGACAACCTGCACAACCAAGCGCGTCGGAAGATGGAGTCGCTCACCGAGTTCTTCCGCTCGACCATGGGGAAGCTCAACCGCAAGGTCGTGGACCTCGACTCGCTGCGGTTCGTGATGAACCTGCTCAAAGAGGTTCGCGCTCGCGAGAGCGGGATCAACATGGAGATCAACCCGGTGCTGGACATGTACGAGATGCTCGAGTACTACTTGCCGGACGGGTTCATGGAGAAGGAGGAGATGGATCAGAAGTCGGTGCTGCGAAGCAACTGGCGGAAGCTGATTCACCACGCAGAGACGCGCACGGACGAGCTCAGCAAGACGCAAGCAGGGTTCAAGCGTGGGCTGCTCCGCGACATCAAGGAGTTTATCGTGGACGTCAAGCACTTCCGCGAAGACTACATGGCGAACGGTCCGATGGTGATCGGTATCCCACCAGCCGAGGCCGTGGAGCGCCTAAATCGGTACAAAGAAGAGTACAAGATCCGCGAACGCAAGTTCGAGCTGTACGCGTCAGGAGAAGAGCTCTTCGCGTTGCCCAAGACGACGTACCCGGAGCTCGAGGCGACGAAAAAAGAGCTGCAGCTGCAAGACAAGCTTTTCGGTCTGTACACGGACGTGCTAAGCACGATCGAGGAGTGGAAGCAGATCCCGTGGCTCGCTGTCGCGGAGCGCGTGCAGGCGATGACGGAGAAAGTGGACGCGTTCTCGTCGCGGTGCAAGAAGATGCCTGCAAAGCTGCGAGAGTGGGAGGCGTACACGGACCTGAAGCAGATGATCGACGACTTCACGAGCATCCTGCCGCTGCTCCAAGAGCTGAGCAAAGAGTCGATCAAGCCGCGCCACTGGGATGCTGTCATGGAGAAGACTGGCACGCAGCTGGACGTCACAGCGATCGATTTCAAGCTCCAGGCGCTCATGGATGCCAACATCGTGGCGTTCAAAGCGGAGATCGAAGAGATCACTGACGGCGCTGACAAGCAGCTCAAGATCGAGGTCCAGCTCGCGGAGATCAACCAGCGGTGGGAGACGGAGGAGTTCCAGTTCCAGGACTGGAAGAATCGCAATGTGCCGATCCTGAAGGCGGTCGTGCCGATCGTGGAGGAGCTCGAGGAGACGCAGATGAACCTCCAGACGATGCTGTCGATGCGGCACGTCGCTCCGTTCCGAGACGTGGCACAGCAGAAGCTCGAGCAGCTGTCAGATACATCCGAGACGCTCGAGCGCTGGATCAAGGTGCAGATGCTGTGGTGCTCGCTCGAGTCGGTGTTCACGGGCGGTGATATCGCAAAGCAGATGCCAGCGGAGGCGAAGAAGTTCCAGAAGGTCGACAAGGACTGGGCCAAGATCATGGCAAAGTCGGTCGAGACGAAGAACGTCGTGCAGTGCTGCGCGAACGAGCTGCTCAAGTCGTGCTTGCCGACGATGTACTCGGAGCTCGAGAAGTGCCAGAAGAGTCTCGAGGGCTACTTGGAGCAGAAGCGGAACAAGTTCCCTCGCTTCTACTTCGTGTCGAACCCGGGACTGCTCATGATCCTGTCGCAGGGCAGCGACCCGCTGAGTATGAACGAACACTACGAGAAGGTCTTCGACTCGATCGAGAAGGTGTACCACGACAAGAAGGACAAGACACTGATCCACACGATGACGTCGGGCGTAGAGGAAGTGCGGTTCTCGCAGATCGTGAAAGCGCAAGGCAACATCGAAGACTGGCTCGCAACGCTGCTGCGCAACATGCAGATCACAATGAAGGACATCTGCAGGCAGAGCGCGATCGACATCGGCGTCGTGGGGAACGACTTGAAACGGCTCCGCGAGTTCGTCGATCGGTACATCGCGCAGTTTTCTCTGCTCGGCATCCAGCTGATGTGGACGACGGACATCCAGACCGCGCTGGAGCAGTGCCGCGCGAAGAAGAACATCATGAAGGACACAAGCACGAAGCAGGCGCAGGTGCTGACGGAGTTGTCGAACTGGTGTTTGACGGATCTCGGGTCGAAACAGAACCGTATCAAGATTGAGACGCTCGTGACGATCCATGTGCACCAGCGCGATGTCATGACGGACCTCGCGACTTTGTACAAGCAGAAGAAGATCTCGGATCCGAACGACTTTGAGTGGCTCAAACAAGCGCGCTTCTACTGGCGACCTGGGAACTCGGACGAGTTCAACGCTGACGGGGCGTGCGTGATCTCCATCACAGACGTCGATTTCAACTACCAGTACGAGTACTTGGGCTCGAAGGAGCGTCTCGTGGTGACGCCGCTGACAGATCGGTGCTACATCACGCTGGCACAGGCGCTCGGTATGTACTTTGGTGGCGCTCCGGCCGGTCCTGCCGGTACGGGCAAGACGGAGACTGTGAAGGATCTCGGCCGCACGCTCGGCATCTACGTCGTCGTGACGAACTGCACGGACCAGCAAAAGTACACGGACTGCGCCAAGATCTTCAAGGGTTTGTGCCAGGGCGGGCTGTGGGGCTGCTTCGACGAGTTCAACCGAATCCTGCTCCCCGTACTGTCTGTGGTCGCGCAGCAGGTGCTTGCGATCAATAACGCGAAGAAGACGGGTAGCAAGTTCTTCCAGTTCCCGGGCGACCCGCAGAACATCCTGCTGTCGCCTGTGTGCGGGTACTTCATCACCATGAACCCGGGCTATGCCGGTCGCCAGGAGCTCCCAGAGAACCTCAAGGCGCTGTTCCGTGGCGTGGCGATGATGGTGCCGGACTTTGAGATCATCATGAAGGTGAAGCTGTGTTCGGTCGGGTACTCGGAGTACCAGGACCTCGCGAAGAAGTTCTTCATTCTGTACAACACGTGCAAGGAGCAGCTCTCTGCGCAGAAGCACTACGACTGGGGGCTGCGCAACATCCTCGCCGTGCTGCGAAGTGCCGGCAAGATCAAGCGCGACAACCGCAACGACTTGGAAGCCAAGCTGCTCTACCAGACGCTTCGAGACATGAATCTGTCGAAGCTCGTGGCGCAAGATGTGCCCTTGTTCCTGTCGCTGCTCGCCGATCTGTTCCCGACTGTGCAGTTCCCGCCAAAGGGATCGTATCCGGAGCTGCAGGCTGCACTGCAGGTGGAGATCGAGAAAGCAGGTTTGGTCGACCACGCTGGCTGGTTCGGCAAGGTCATCCAGCTCTACGAGACGCAGCTGGTGCGCCACGGAATCATGCTGGTCGGACCGACGGGCGGCGGGAAGACCAAGATCTTCGACGTGTTGCAGCAGGCGCTCACAGTCACCACGACCATCAACCACAAGCAGTCGAAGCTCAACCCGAAAGCCATCCGCGCCGCCGAGATGTACGGCGAAGTCGACCCGATGTCCGGCGAGTGGACGACCGGCGTGTTCGCTGCGATGTGGTCCAAGTTCAACAACAAAGCGAACAAGTTCATCACGTGGATGGTGTGCGACGGCCCGGTCGACGCCATTTGGATCGAAGACCTGAACACCGTGCTGGACGACAACAAGATCCTAACGCTCGCGAACGGCGATCGCATGCCGATGACTGACAACGTGAAGCTGATGTTCGAAGTCGAAACATTGGTGAATGCCAGTCCCGCCACGGTGTCGCGCGCCGGTATCGTGTTCATCAGTGACACGGACCTCGACTGGGCTCCGGTCGTCGAGGCGTGGATCCGTAAGCGCCCGGCGTCGCAGCAGCAGATCTTGCGAGATCTCTTCATGAAGTACATGGGCGAGAACTCGCCGATCAACCCCGGCCACTGTTTCGACTACCTGAACCGCAACACGAGCGGCGTGATGACAGTGTCCCGCGTCGGACAAGCCTCGCGTCTGTTCAATCTGCTCACCGGTCTGCTTCTTGGCGAGCACGGGCAGAACCTGGAGGAAGAGCCGAGCAAGCTCGCGATTCAGTTCGAGAAGCTCTATTTGTACTGCATCTGCTGGTCCCTCGGTGCGATCCTCGAGCAAGACGACCGCTTCAAGTTCGACGAGTGGCTGCGCCAGTACGACGACAACATGTTGCTACCGAAGTGCGAGCCCGGACAGACAGTGTACGAGCACTACGTTCACCCGCAGACGTTCGAGTGGAAAGTGTGGCGACCGCCCAAGTGGGAGTACCCGAAGGAGTCGAAGCAGCTGGACTTCTCGAACCTGCTGGTGCCCACGATGGACTCTGTCCGCACGCTGTATCTGATCGAGAACCTGCACAAGCAGCGCAAGCCCGTGCTCATGGTCGGTGGACCCGGCACCGCGAAGACCTCGTCGGCGCTCATGTACTTCAACGGTCTCAACCCAGACCAGATGATGATCAAGCGCGTGAACTTCTCCAGTGCTACGACAGCGTTCATGTTCCAGAACGCTGTCGAGTCAGAGCTGGACAAGCGCGGCGGTAAGAGTTTCGGTCCTCCGGGAGGCAAGAAGATGACTGTGTTCCTGGATGATCTGAGCATGCCGCTCGTGAACGCGTGGGGCGACCAGCCGACGCTGGAGATCGTGCGCATGATCATCGAGCTCAACGGCTTCTGCTTCCTCTCCAAGGATCGCCGCGGAGACTTTAAGGTCTGCGAAGACCTGCAGTACGTCGGCGCGATGGGTCACCCTGGCGGTGGCCGCAATGACATCCCGAACCGTCTCAAGCGCCAGTTCTTCTTGTTCAACTTGATCCTGCCGTCGCTGACGTCGATCGATGACATCTACGGCCAGATGCTCGCCGGTCGCTTCGACAAGGACTCGTACAGCAAGGAGGCGCTTGAGATCGTGAACAAGCTTACGCGCGCGACGATCGACCTGTGGAACTACATGAAGGCGAAGCTGCTGCCAACGCCAGCCAAGTTCCACTACATTTTCAACATGCGCGAGCTCAGCCGTGTGTTCCAAGGCGTGCTACTGACGCCACCGGAGACGTTCCTGAGTGGGGGTGGCATCCGAGTCGTCCAGAATAAGATGGCAAAGATGGAGACCGGTCAAGTCGTGCTGCTGACGTGGAAGCACGAGTGCGATCGAGTGTTCTGCGACAAGCTCACGAACCACAAGGACAAGGAAACCTACGGCGCGTACATGAAGGAGCTCGTGAAGAGCCACTTCAGTGACGAGATGGAGGTGCTGTGTCGTCAGCAGTACAATATGGTGAGCTTCCTTCGCGATCCAGAAGAAGACGAGGACGGCGCGGTCGCGGATGCAGCGCTCAAGATCTACGAGCCAGGTGGTGTCCTCGAAGACATCCGCGCGCGCGTGCTCGAGTTCCTCGAGAAGTACAACACGGAGTTCCCGCAGCGCAGCATGCGACTCGTGCTCTTCGACGACGCGCTGAATCACCTGCTGCGCATTTCGCGGCTGCTCGACATGCCCCGTGGCTCTGCTCTGCTTGTGGGAGTCGGCGGGTCCGGCAAGCAGTCGCTTACGCGTCTGGCGTCGTACATGTCCGGCTCGGTGATCTTCCAGATCGTGCTGACGAAGACGTACAACACAAACTCGTTCATGGAAGACATCCGCACGCTGTACAAGTCTGCAGGGCACCAGAGGAAGTCGACGACGTTCCTGTTCACAGACGCCGAGATCAAGAACGAGATCTTCTTGGAGCTGATCAACTCGATCCTGATGACAGGCGAAGTCGCGGGTTTGTTCGCCAAGGACGAGATGATGGCGATGACAGCGGATCTGCGAAACTCGTTCGTGAAGGAGCGACCTGGTCAGGCAGAGACACAGACGAATCTCAAGCAGTACTTCGTCGACTGCGTGCGTGACAACCTCCATGTCGTGTTGTGTATGTCCCCGTTGAACGCCAAGTTCGCTGAGCGTGCACGGAAGTTCCCGGGACTGATCAGTGGCCCGACGATCGACTGGTTCCTGCCGTGGCCTGAAGACGCGCTCATCGCTGTGTCGAAGGGCTTCATCCAGGACTACGCGATGGAGTGCGACGCGACGACGAAGATGGCGCTCATGACGCATATGGGCATGGTACATCGCATCGTGACGGACTTGTGTGAGGAGTACTTCCAGAAGATGCGCCGACGCGTCTACCAGACTCCCAAGTCGTACTTGAGCTTCATCGAGTCTTACAAGAAGATGTACGCGGTCAAGATCGAGGAGATCAAGATGAAGGAGCAGCGCGTGAACCTAGGTCTGAAGAAGCTCATCCAAGGCGCAGAGGATGTGCACGCGATGTCGATCGTGCTCGCAGACGAGCAGGTGAAGCTGCAGAAAGCCACCGAAGAGACAAACACGATGCTCCAGTCGCTGCAAGTGTCGTCTGCGGAGGCGCACAAGGAGGGTGACCAGGTGGCGCAGATCAAAGCCAAATGCGAGGAAGACGCGGCGCGAATCTCGGCGGAGAAGGAGCTGTGTGAGAAAGACCTCGCAAAGGCGAAGCCGTTCGTCGAAGAGGCTGAGACGGCGATCGACTCGATCAAGCCCGCGCACATCGGCGAGATCAAGAAGCTCGCGAAGCCTGCCGATATCATTCGCCTCGTGTTCGACGGCGTGCTGATCCTGTTCAAGAACCAGCTGTGTTCAGTCAAGCCGACGAAGCTCAACGTTGCGAAGCAAGAGATCGACTTCATCGAGACGTCGTTCTCGCCGTACGCGCAGAGCGTGATGAGCGACTCGAACTTCCTCAAGAACGTGCAGAACTTTGGTGCTGTCGGCAAGGACATGATCAACGAGGAGACGATCGAGTTCCTGAGTCCATACATGGACCTCGAAGGGTTCTTGCCGGCTGTGGCGAAGAACGCGTCGCTCGCCGCCGAGGGGCTCTGCACCTGGGTGCGCGCGATGAAGTTCTACCACGAAGCGTCGAAGATCGTCAAGCCGAAGCTCGAGGCGCTCATGATCGCTGAGGGTCAGATGGAGGCAGCAAACAAGGCGCTGAACGCCGCGGAGCAGCGCCTGTCCAAGTGCAAGGAGCGCCTGAGCGAGCTACAAAACATGTTCGAAGCGCAGATGTCGGAGAAGAAGCGGATCGAAGACGGCGCGAACGCGCTGTCGAGGAAGATGCAGCAGGCGTCCGACCTCATCAACGGTCTCGCCGGCGAGCGCGTGCGCTGGACGGACGACTCGAACAACTTCGCAGACTTGAAGCGCCGGCTCGTGGGCGACTGCGCTGTTGCGTGCGCGTTCGTGTCGTACTGCGGGCCGTTCAACCAGGACTTCCGCAACTACATGGTGCAGAGCAAGTTCATCCCGGACTGCGAGACGCGCAGCGTGCCGGTCACAGTGGACATCGACGTCATCAACTTCTTGGTGGACATTGGGACGATCGGCGACTGGAACATGCAGGGACTGCCCACAGACTCGCTCTCGATCCAGAACGGCATCATGGTGACACGGTCGTCGCGCTACCCGCTGCTCGTGGATCCGCAGGGTCAGGCGCTCTCGTGGATCAAGAACAAGGAGATCGACCGCGTGCCGAGCTATGGCACGACGACGCTGAACCACCCGAAGCTGAAGGACCAGCTGGAGTTCTGCATGGGCGAAGGGCGCGCGCTGGTCGTAACCGGCGTGGAGGAAGACATCGACCCGATGCTGGACCCGGTGCTGGAGAGGCAAGTGATTGTGAAGGGGCGAAGCATGTCAATCAACGTGTCGGACAAGAACATGGAGTTCAACCCAGCGTTCTCCATGTACTTCATCACGCGACTGCCGAACCCGCACTTTGGCCCCGAGCTGCAGGCGAAGACGACCGTGATCGACTTCACGGTCACGATCAAGGGGCTCGAGGAGCAGTTGCTCGGCCGCGTGATCGGCAAGGAGCAGAAAGCGCTCGAAGAGCAGCTCGCACAGGTGCTCGAAGACGTCAACATGAACACCAAGTCGCTGCTGGCGCTCGACGCGTCGCTGCTCGAGCGCTTGACGTCCAACACTGGCAACTTGCTGGAAGACGAGGAGCTCATCGGCGTGCTCGCGAACACGAAGGAGAAGGCTGCAGAAGTGAAGGACAAGCTCATTGCCGCCGCCGACACGCGCAAGTCGATCAACGAGAAGCGCGAGCAGTTCCGCCCCGTGGCGACGCGGGGCTCGGTACTGTACTTCTCGATCGTCGAGACGTCGCTGATCAACTGTATGTACCAGACGTCGCTGAACCAGTTCTTGGCGCTCTTCATGCAATCGATGGACGTCGCCGACAAGGCGGCACTCGCGTCGAAGCGCGTGTCGAATATCATCGAGACGATGACGTACATCACGTACCGCTACATCAACCGCGGGTTGTACGAGCGCGACAAGCTGACGTTTGTGCTGCTACTCACGATGAAGATCCTTGTGACGGACAGCCTGCTGACGCGCGAAGAAGTGATCCTGCTGACGCGCGGCGGCGCGGCGCTCGACATCAACTCGGTGCGCCGCAAGCCGTTCTCGTGGATCTCGAACGAGTCGTGGCTCAACGTGATCGAGCTCTCGCAGAGCTGCAAGTTCTTCTCGAACCTGCCGCATGAAATGTCGTCAAACGAAGCGATGTGGCGGCGCTGGTACGAGGACAATGAGCCGGAGACCGTGATGATCCCGGACTACGAGACGCGCATCGCCGAGAACGAGACGATCGGCCCGTACCTCAAGCTGCTGCTCGTGCGCTCACTGCGCATGGACCGCACAATCTTGAGCACGAAAGAGTTCATCCGCAACACGCAGCTCATGGGTCCGCGCTACGTCGACCCGGTGACCGACACGATCGACAGCATCTTCGCGGAGATGCGTGCGGAGACGCCAGTGATCTTCCTGCTCTCGATCGGAGCGGACCCGACCGAGAGCATCGAGCAGCTGGCGCGGAAGCGGAAGCACCCGTCGCCTGCCGTGGTGTCAATGGGTGAAGGCCAGGAGCCCGTGGCTCTCAAGGCGATCAACGCGGCGGTCGTGAACGGCACGTGGGTGCTGCTGCAGAACTGCGAGCTGGGACTCGAGCTCATGGAGCAGATGGAGGAGATCATGATCAAGCTGAGCGAGACGATGGACCCGGGCTTCCGGCTGTTCCTCACGGCGCTGCCGAACGATCAGTTCCCGCTCGGACTGCTGCAGATGTCGACGAAGGTGACGAACGAGCCTCCGCAGGGGCTGCGTGCGGGCTTGCTGCGCTCGTACACGATCATGGTGGACCAGGACAAGCTCGAGCGCGTGGAGACGAGTCAGTGGCGGCAGCTGCTCTTCGACCTGTGCTTCCTGCACTCGCTCGTGATCGAGCGCAAGAAGTTCGGGCCGCTCGGCTGGGGCATCCCGTACGAGTACAACAACGGCGACCTGTCGGCGTGCACGATCTTCCTCGAGAAGCACCTGTACAACGGGCCGATCTCGTGGCCGACGCTGCAGTACATGGTCGCCGAGGCGCAGTACGGCGGCAAGATCACGGACAACATGGACCGACGGCTGTTCAACTTCTACACGGAGTGGTGCCTCACGCCGGAGGTGTGCTCGCCGAGCTTCAGCTACAACCCGGCCGAGCCGATCTTCCGCATCCCGAGCGACTTCAACTACCGCATCCCCGTGGCCGACACGATCGACGACTACCGCGCGTTCCTGCACAACTTCCCGGAGGTGGACTCGCCCGAGATCTTCGGGCTGCATCCGAACGCCGACCTCACGTACCGCGTCAAGGAGGTGAACTCGCTGCTCGGCACGCTCGGCGACACCCAGCCCAAGGGCGGTGGCGGCTCGTCCGGCGTCTCACGCGAAGACGTGGTCTGTGAGAAGGCGAAGGAGCTGCTCGAGCGCCTCCCAGAGGACTACGTCGAAGACGACTACAAGGCCAAGATCAACAAGCTCGGCGGGCTCACGATCCCGCTAAACATCTTCCTCTTCCAGGAGATCCAGCGCCTGCAGCGCGTGATCTCCAAGGTGCGCTCGATGCTCGAGCAGCTCCAGATGGCGATCCGCGGCGAGGTCGTGATGACCGAGGAGCTGAGCCTGACGCTGGACGCGATTTTCGACGCCAAGGTGCCGCCGTCGTGGCTGCGCACGTCGGTCGGCGACGAGTTCTCGTGGATCCTGCCAACGCTCGGGCTCTGGTTCTCGTCGCTCATCTCGCGCGACGAGCAGAGCCGCACGTGGCTCAACACGCGGCGACCGAACTGCTTCTGGCTCACGGGGTTCTTCAACCCGCAGGGCATGCTCACGGCCATGAAGCAGGAGGTCACGCGCAAGCACTCGAAGACGGACAAGTGGGCGCTCGACGACGTCGTGTACCACACGGAGGTAACGCAGTTCGAGCGCGCGGAGCAGGTGCGCGCGCCGCCAGGCGAGGGCGTGTACATCTACGGGCTCTTCATGGAGGGCGCGACGTGGAGCAAGCAGGACGGCACGATCGTCGAGTCGGAGCCCAAGAAGCTCTTCACGTCGCTACCGGTGCTGCACGTGAACAGCATGTCGAAGGACCTGGAGCTCAAGTCGCGCAAGGAGCTGTACGGCGCGGCCGGGCCGTTCGAGTGTCCGTGCTACAAGTACGCCACGCGCACGGACCGCTATTTTGTCTTCATGGTCACGATGAAGTGTCCACCAGGCCGCCCGCCGCGCCACTGGGGACTGCGCGGCGTCTGCCTGCTATGCAACACCGAGTAGGAGCAGGCGTCGTCCATACAAAAATAAACGGGCATTGGCCTCACTATCAGTAGTACCAAGTAGGGCGCTTCGCACGTACCGCTATTGCTCTAGTCGGTGTCCATGCTGCCTGCCGCCTTCTTGGTCGTCGTCGTCGTCTTCTTGAGGTTCGCCTGATTCGCCTGCACGACCGTGTTCTGCAGGTGCAACTGGATCGCGGCGAACGCGTTGCCCTGGAACGACGAGTGCGCGTGCACGGCCTTGAGGTGCACGAGCTCGCGCACCGCGAGCCGCTGGCGCTGCTTGCCACTCATCTTCTTCTTCTGGAGCCCGTCGGCGCCAGTCGCCGCCGCCTGCTTGCTCGGCTTCTTGGACGCCGCGTCCGGCTCGAAGAGCGACGCCTGCAGCGCCTCAAGGTCCGCGAACACACCCTGCTCCGCGTGCTTGGTGGCCTTGGCCGCCTCCTGCGTCACGCGCTGCACGAGCCCCATCTTCTTGAGGAACGCGGCGCGCCGCTTCTGGCGCTTGCGCTGCCCGCGGCTCAGCGCCGACGCGTCGCCGTCGCCGTCCTCGTCGCCGCTCTGCTCATTGTCCACGGGCTGCGCCTCGTCGTCGTCATCCTCGGCGCCGAAGGTGGCGGCCACGGCGGCGGCGCCGAGCTGCGCGGCTGCAGCTGAGGAGGAGGAAGAAGACTTGGACTTGGAGAGCTTGGCTCGGTCGCCGGCGTGCGAGTGCGCGGCCGCGACGTGCGCGCGCGATTTTTTGAGCTTCTGCTGCCGCGCCATCAGTGAGAGCGTGTGTGTGTAGAAAGCTGTGTGTTACGTGCTGCTGCTGCTGCTGCGGATGCTGCGAGCCGCGTGCGCGATGCAGGTGGTGGTGGCGACGCGGTGCGAAGCGATGCGACGAGTGCCAAGCTTTTTGAAAGCAGGTTTGTGCAGTGATGTCGTCAGATTTGTGCTACAGATCATCAGATTCGCCCTAAAAGCAGTACTCTTGGTGTAGACCACACAAAATATGTAGAATTCGCACAGACCTCTTTCTGAACCCTAATTTAGAATATTCTTAGTAAAGCTCTATTATTCTGAAACATGTCCAGGAAACTAAAAGCTTGACGCTAACACTCGCACAAGATGCGTGACGCGCTCGCAACCAGCGGTGGCCAGCGGCTCGCACCGACGGCCGTGACGCACTTCGGCGACCAGAAGACGCTCGTGGTGGACCTGCCCGAGGCCTACGAGTACGAGTATGCGCTCGACTGGTGCGTGCGCCGCGTGTGAGCGGATGGATGTTGTTGTCGAGATGCGATTACCTCATCCGCTCTTGACTGCGTCAACAGCAAGCCGACGGCTCAAGGCGGCGCGCTGGCGATCGCGCTCTCGAACCTCAAGGTGCAGCTGCGCAACCGCGAGACGCTGGTGCTCGAGGCCGAGGTGCGTGCAAGTGGGCGGGACATGTCTCGACCCGTAGCTGCTGTTGCTGACGCTCGCACTCTCCGTCGTCTCCTGCTGCGGCCACTTTGCAGCTCCACGCGCACAACAGCACGATCAATGTGGTCTGGGCGTCCGAGTCGACGCCCTAGAGCATCGCGACGTGCTGAGCGACGAGCTGGTCAAGTTTTGGGACCTGCGGGTCGTCGTCGGCCACGAGGTATGGAGCCTTTCGGTAGGCCGCGAGGATACGCTACTCGCGGTCGCCACGGACATCAAGGTGCACTTCTTCGACACGCGGACGGGCGCCAAGCTCGGCGAGTACGGCGAGAGCCACGTGGACGCGGTGACGCAGGTGCGCTTCCACCGACGCAGCGGCAGTTCGTCGTCACAGCGTCAGAGGACGGTGTCGTGCGCATGTTCGACTACCGCATCACGGACGAGGACGAGGCGGCCGAGTCGATCCTGTACGTTGAGAGCGCGATGACCAAAAGCGGCTTCTTCGGCGCGCAGATGGAGAACATCTTCTGTCTCAAGGGCACCGAGACGCTCGACCTCTGGAACATCAACACGGCGCAGCGGCTGCACCACTACGACCGCGTGCGCGACGACTGCAACGCGAACGGCATCCCGACCAACTATCTAATCAACTGCGACTACGACGCGCCAAGCGCCAAGCTCTTCCTGCTCTCGGGCGACCGCGACGGCAACGTGAACGTCGTGCGCGTCGGCGTCGAGACCGCGCGGCTCGCCGCGCTCCCCAGCGGCCACAAGGTGTGCGTGCGCTGGAGGCGGCGGTGGCGAACGGCTACCTGCACGTCGTCCAGTGGCTGCAGGAGCACTACCCGGAAAGCTGCACGCGAGCGGCAATGGACAATGCGGCGAAGAACGGATACCTCGAGATGGTCCAGTGACTTTACGAGAACCGAACGGAGGGCTGCACAACGAACGCGATGGACGACGCTGTAGTGAATGGCCATCTCAACGTCGTCAACTGGTTGCACGAGAACCGAACTGAAGGATGTACGACGAATGCGATGGACGTAGCTGCAACGAGCGGCCACCTTGCTGTCGTCAAGTGGCTGCATGAGAACCGGAACGAAGGTTGCACGAAAGACACGCTGCGAGCTGCTGCGCTCCATCGCCGCTTCGAGGTCGCCGTGTTTCTGATCGCGAACCGCAGCGAAGGCATCCACACACACACACACACACACACACACACACACAAGTTACACAGGGTTCCCGTAAGTGCATACATGTACCGAACGCTAGTGTTGAGTTCAAGATTCACGAAGATGAATGTAGCATCTTCGTTGTCGCACACTGCTTTCAACATGGTTCAATCTGATTTCCGCTGTGGATCCGCTCGATCTCCTACTTCGACAGCGAACTTCTTCTCGAAGTGCAGTCGTGCTTCGCTCTGGAGGTGGATACTCTGGGCCACATTGTCTTCGACCTTGGCTTGCAGGTTAGCGATCTCCGCCTCCAAGTCGCGCAGCTTGTTCGCTTCCTGCAAGAAACCTCTGCTCCAGCTCCTCAAGCCTCTTCTGCAGGTCTTCGTATCGGTAGAGCGGCGCTCTCCTTGTCGCTCACTTGCGCCTTTCACGGCTGCTGCACTAGAGCTGCTACAAGATCCAGCTATCCAGTTGGACGGAGCTCAAGCAAGAGGAGGCGAAGCGCAAGGTTGGTTGGTGGGCAGTAATATGTACGGATGTCAAGGGTATGTTGGCAGCGGCTGATCTTCGTGAGCATGCAGCGGGTGGACGACTACAGACTGACTACAACACCATTCGCTCTACCTCACGGTGGGTAGCGTGCAGATCTTCATGAAGACTGTGACGGCGGAAGAGACCACGATAGATGCGGAGTCGACGGACTGGAGTGACAAGACTATCACTCAAATCTTGGTGGTGGAGCTGTCGCTTGTATCGACGACAGCTGTGCCTCAACAACATCGAGGTAGGAAAGCTAGGAAAGAGAGGTGCCGTCCGGACTGGGACTGATCAATAGTCGCGCTCTCCCATCCTCGAAGTCCCCCTCCTTCTCCTCGACCGCGATCAGCTTGGGCTTCCAGTCACGCGTGTCGGCGTTGACGCATCTTGTGTATCTGTGTGTGTCCACTCGTCCACAGCGGAGCTCTCGAGCTGCTCTCGCTTGGTGTTGAGAAGAACCTCGTTCAGTGTTCGGGGAGTGGCAGCGACAAACAGTGAGTTTGGGGGGATGGGGTCGATCGACAGCGCCGGCACCAGTTCGTCGTGTGTCTGCCAGTAAAATCTCTGCGCACTCTTGCATGCTTGCTTGTGTGCAGTCCAGCGCGGACCATGGTTCTTGCGTGAGCTGGACCAAGTTGACGTCTCTAACAGTTGCGAGGAGACGACTGCGCCGATGAATTGAGGTTGCTTCTCTCGCGGCGCTTGGATCTCGATAGTAAGTGAGAGAAGGGACGAAGGCGTCTACCTTCCTTTGCGAGAGAGTTCGACTTGCAAGTGCTCAGGGGAGTCAAGATAGAGGCGGGTGTCCACCAGCGCGACTCGAACTCGGCGCACACCACGACACAAGCAACGACAATACCTCCGATCTCGTCGACGTCTTCATCGTGAGTCAGAGTACGGCTCCTCAGCTTATGCACTCGCAAACGGCGCGTTCGTTCGCCAG
>JAASFH010000299.1:0-23425 GCA_023333695.1 Globisporangium yorkense
CATCTCTTCTGGGACTGCAAACACAGCATCGCGCTCTGGACTTCCGTCCTCCGGCAATGGCAGCAGACGCTAAAGCGACCGATCTCGTGGGAAGAAGCGCTCTTCGGACTCGACCTCCCGCTCCGACGCAGATGGCAAAAGCACCACGATGGCATGCTCCTCACCTGGAACATCACGCGCAGCATCGTATTCGCACTCGTCTGGCAGAACCGCAACGCGTCCAAACACCAGAGTGAACACCCTCCAGACCCCCGCAACCAGCTACCACTAATCGACAGCCGCCGCCAGCTTCATCTCCGCAATGCACTCAAGATCGCGAACAGCACCGACAACACCGAGCTCCGCGACGGTCTCGTCCGCGTGATCTCCATCTTCACAGCAACACCACTCACCACAGGGACGGTAGAACCTAACACTGTACCTTAGCACCACACCAAGGCTGGATAGTTCCTTCTGGCAGGAGAAGAAGTTCGGCCAAGCTTGATAAACAAGTTAGGTACCTTTGCCCTGTGCGCTACGCACCACTCCCAGAGTAGGGTAAGCCCTTTGGTCATGATCCAGACCAAATCGGACCCGCCGTCCGTCATTGCAGCGAAGAGATCTTCTTGAGAGAGACCAAGGTCGTTCAGCATCTCCGCTAGCCACCGGCGAAGCGACCCGCGAATGCCCTTGGCGCGTTCTCCGTAACCAATGTTGAACAACCGTGTTCCAAGCAGGATCGACGAGAACTCCCGCTTGTGGTCGATGATGTACAGACGAACGCTGAGGTACTTCGATCCCTGCGACGCGCAGGACCAGAAGCCCGCCATGATGGTGAAGCACGGGAACCCGCCCACACGAGATTGACTCAAGTAGGGTACGACCTCGCGTTTTGGAGCAGTGTACAGCTCGACAACGGAGTGGCGAATCGTGGCGCGGTTGATGGTCGCACGGACTCCGTCCTTGTAGCAGACCTTCTGGATGATCTTGGAGTCTTCGTACTCACCCGATCGGAAGAGCAAGTTGTTGAACACGATTCGTCGCGCCTGAAGCAGCTGGGTCAGACAGGTTGAGTTGCTGCTAAAAATCTCGCACCCAACCTCGTCCCCGTGTGTTCGCTTGTGGTCATCCTCAGCTCTTGTCTTGGCGGTGTAATGCTGTGCTTCTCCTTCAGATGAGCTGCCACGTTGGAGGTCTTGTCGCCGTGCGGCGGGATGAACTCCCAGTTCTCTCTGCTTTCTGGACCCGCGAAGCACAACCATCCTGGACCATCGCGATCGGGATGCGTGACTCGAACCCCGTTCTGGTAGATACAGAAGCGCTGAGTAGGACCTTGATGAACGGAGATCCCAGCTAAGCGCGCACTCACCAGGAAGTGTACCAACCTTGTGCCGCACCTAGACGCCAGCTGGCCACGCACCGCTCACGAGGTCGTGGCAGTCCTTGTCCTGGCGATCGCAGATCGCAATGCGAGAGCTTCACGGAGCAGGACGTGTCGAGCGAGACGAGACGATCCTGCTGAAGCGGTTGCGGAGCGGACAGGAAGGGAGCGAGACCGCGGACAACGACGACGACGACGACTGCACACAGGAGTCTCCATCAACAGAGGATGGTGACCCCAAGATTATATGAGCTGAAGTATTGCTCGCACAACTTTTCGCATTGAATAGGGACAGTTTGGTCAGTATTGAGAGGTTGAACAGTCTCCTCGGTTGGCAGAAGAAGATCAAGATGCAAGGCGTGCGCCGCATGCTCGCGCGAGTGTTCGTCGTGCTGACACTCGTCATCGCCTCCGCAGCGCTGGTGTCGCCCGCTGTAACCTGCGACGAGGCGGCGCTGAAGCGCGACGCACTGGCGCTGCTCACCGCGCACTTCGACGTGGAACTCGGAGCCGTGGCGCCTGGAGACGCGCAGCACGTGGGCTTCCAGCACCTGGTAGTGCGGCAGTCGCGTGCTGAGCAGCAGCATCCAGTGTTCCCGACTACTAACTCTCTCTGTGTGATTGCACGGACTATTGCTTTAGAAAACGGCGGACGCGCTGCTGGCGGCGCAGGCGATCGCGCACGACGACTTCGACCGCGCGGCGCTGCACTTCCGGTGCGTCGCGCGTGAGGAAGCGTTACGTTACAGCGTTCGTGTACCTAACTACTTGTGTTGCTTACGCAGGAACGTGCTCCGGTTCCAGCGCGGCGACGGGCAGCTGCCGCACATCGTGTACGGCGGGTCGGTGCCGTCGGACGTCGAGTGGCTCGCATCCAACAGGACGTTCCACCCCGGCCCGGCGTTCTGGACGAACAGTGCGCGAGACGCCAGCAGTAGTAGCAAGAGTGATGGTGGTGATGACCGCGTGACGCGGGCGTCGCCCTCGGCGCCGCCCTTGGTGACGTCCAGCGTGCTGGCGCCGCCGATCGCCGCGGACGTGGCGTGGCAGATCTTCCAGCTCTCTCCGTACGAGACGGTGCTGGGCGTCGTCGGATACAAGGCGAACGCGGTCAAGTTCCTCTGCAACGCGTACGAGCCGCTCAAGAAGCTGCAGGCGCTGCTGCTGGCGACGAGAGCTGCTGCGAACAGCACAACCGAGTCGCTGCTGCTCGCGTCACATGTGAGTTCGTCGGTGGTGATGGTACTCAGCGGTCGATCGATCGAGAGCTGATGCTTCTTATGTATCGTGTGCTTGCTGCAGCATCCGTGGGAGACGTTCTCACCGTTGTCGCCGCATTGGGTCAGCTCGCTGGCAACACTGAAGACCGCGGAGGACTATGCGGAGGTGACCAAGTCGATCCCAGAGCAGGCGAAGGCGCGATTCGTGGAAGGCGCGGGAGCGCTGTACGCGCACCAGACCGCGCTCGAGGACCTGTACGAGCCGATGATCTACCTGGCGCGTTGCGTGAGCAAGGCGCTTCACGGCGACGACGGCGCAGCAGCGAGCGCACCGGGACCGTGCGGCTTCCAAGTGCTCGACACCGAGTTCAACTCGCTCGCGCTGCGGTCTGCACACGCGCTGGTGCAGATCGCGCACGTGCTGGTGGACCAGTCATCCGTGTGCTCCGATTTCAAGTTGAGCCGGAAGGAGATGCTGGTGGACGTGGCTGCGCTCCGTGCGGTCGAGGCGCGCCTGAAGGCAGCGATTCTTGGCGGAGGCAACGCGAGTCAGCCCCGCGGTCTGTGGAATGCTACGTCGCGGGTGCGTGCACTCGTGCTGTTGAGGTGGAGAGCGGCTGGTGCCTGCTTACATCTGCGTCTTGCTCGCGGCAGTTCTTCGACGACTCCGCTTCGAGATCCCCGACTGCAGTGCACTCGCTGCGCGGCGTGATGCCAGGCTACGCGGTCGCCGGCTTGCCGCAGAACCAGGCGATGGGGCTCGCGGAGCACTTCTTGGCGCCGTCCGACTCGTTCCACTTCTTCTGCTCGCGGTTTCCGACGCCGTTTTTCACATGCTCGCCTGAGCTCGGCGACACGCAGGTGACCGTGACGCTCTACAACTACTTTGTGCAGCGCGCGTTCACGAACGTACGTGCGGTTGATGTGGTTGAGTACTGTGCTTGTTGCGATCTGACGAACGAGTGCTGAGCTTGTGTTGCGCAGAACGCGTTCCCAGGCATTGCCGAGTACATTCGCAACAAGACGCGCGACATGGTCTGCGAGGCTTCAGGGTTGCTCGCAGCAGCTATCACAGCAAGAAGAGCAGACCCAGACACGCCAGCGCCAGTCCCAACACCAGCACTCTTCGCTCTTGCGTACACGTCGCAGGACGCATCGCCAGTCGGCACGTTCGAGGACGGCTTCGTGGGGTCCACTCTCGCTGCCGCTGCGTTCCTGAACATCCTGCTGCCAGCCGGTACGACTAAGTGCTCTGGTCTCTCCTCCGTTTGAGTACTCGACCCAGCCTGCTGACCGTCGGCCGACGAACTGTGCGTGCTCACTTGTCTTCTTTGTCTCCCATATGCCTCGCAGTCGCGGCGCCGCCAAGCCCGGACGCGCCGCCGATCGACCACCGCATGCTCACGGTAATCATGTGCATCGAGCTCGTCGTGGCATTCCTGGTCGCGCTCGGGTGCGTCTTCTTCTCGGTCTACTTTGTGATCAAGCGCCCGCGAGAAGTAGCGTCCGATGCTGCTGGCACTGGCGCGAGAACAAAGATCGGACGCGTACTGTCCGCCCGCAAACCGCACCGCGCAGGCGACGACGGAGCTGTCGCCGGCGCGAGTGGCGCCGTCAGCAGCAGCAGCCGCAGATCCAGGCAGCGCGGCGAGAGCGACCCGCGGTCGTCATTCGGAGATCGGTCCATGTACTCGGAGTACTCGGAGCAAGACGACCTCGAGGAGCCGCTGCTGTCGGACGACGAAGACCCCGCGTACGGGTCGTTCGAGCCTGCGGATCGGGAGCACCGGGAGCCACAACAGGGGGCGTCGTCGTGGAGCGCGGTGAAGGACGCTCTCGCGGCGATCAGTCCGTGGTGACGAGAGAGAGAGAGGGAGAGAGAGAGAGAGAGAGAGAGAGAGAGAGATTGTAGCGTTGAGCTGCTTGCCATGCACGAGTGTCATCGGAAGCGTCATCTTGTCCTTCCACCTACTCTGCGAGCGCGGCCGCCGCCTCCTCCTCTGTCTCCGGCCAGTCCTTGATGCCATACAGCATCTCACCGAGCGCCGACGGCGCGTAGCCCTCCGGGAACCACTCGGACGTCTCGAAGCGCTGGAGCCTCATGGCGGGTGAGAACTCGCGCGGGTCGCTCACTGGGATCATCTTGAGGTACTGCACCATGCGGAAGTCGTAGCCCGTGTTGGGGAAGTTGCTGCGCGGCACAGAGTGTCACAGTCAGTCTCCACAGCCCACAGCTCAGCAGTCACAGCGCAGGCACGCACCCGTGCGGCAACTGGCTATTCCAGACCAGCAGCGACCCGGCCTTGACCGGCACGCGCGTCACTTCGGCGCGCATCGGGTCATCCTCCGGCACTTCGATGAAGTTGCGCGACGCCACCTCGGGCTGCGCGCCGTACGACTCGCGGTGCTGCTCCGCCCACGCGAAGAACCGGTCGCCCGTGAAGCGCGGCACGCAGTGGAAGCCGCCGTTCGCCTCGGGACAGTCCACGAGCGCCAGGAGCGCCTGCACGCGCAGCGAGCCGTAGCGTGCAGCATCCTCGGCGGCCAGCGGCGCCGGCGCGAACCCGGCCGCGGACGTGCCGAAGTGGAACGGGCTCAGGTCCCAATGCAGCCACTGCTTCTTGGTCTGGCGCTCCGCCAGGATCTGCGCCGCGTTCTCCTGCGCATCGTCGTGCTGGTGGCGCAGCCTCGCGGGGCGCATGACGCCGTAGCGGTCCACGCTCACCCAGAGCCGCCGCGAGCGCAGTAGCGTCGCGAAGACCGCGTGTACGCGCGGGTTCTCGCGGTTGCGCCACGCCTGCGGCTGGGTGCGCACGCCCGTGCTCTCGAGCTTCTTCACGCGCTTCCAGTACGGGAAGCGGCCTACGAAGCCGCCGTTGCGGCAGACCTCCGCCGGCCACTGCTCGTTGCCCCACGTCGCCTCGTCCTCGCGCCGCACGAGTCCGTCCTTCTCCAAGTACGCCCACACCTGCTTCCGTACTGTGAGCTTCGTCCTGAAGTGGCCCACAAAGGTTCAAAAAGCACCTCGTCGATCGAGCGCGCGCACTCGTCGGCGCTCAGCACATCGTCGACGACCACGAAGCCGTCGCGCGCGAAGGCCGCCGCGTACTCGTCCGGCTCGTCGAGGCGGAAGCTCCTGGTCATGTTTGGGATTGACTTGCATTCGCCTATATTTGTAATTTACGGGTAGCACGCTCGCCGCACAGCCAGCCAGTTTCTCCCGCACTTCTGTTCTTGTGGGAAAGCGCCGAGCCAACGCGAGGGAGAGAATGCCGCGCAAGTCCACCCGCGCCGAGAATGTGCCCAAGCGCATGTACACGCTCATCCCGCCGCAGCTCCGCGAGCGCGCCGCCGTGCTCGTGCTCGATGAGGGCTGCACCATCTCGGACGTCGCGGACATCATGAACGTCAACCGCAGCGCGCTCTCCAAGGTCGTGCAGCGCGCGCGCAAGGCCCGCGCGCTCGAGCCGCCGCTCGCCGCCGCCGCCGCTGGAGGCGTCGCTGTCGGCGACAACGACGCCAACGCGGCTGCTGCTGCGGCGATGGCGGCGGCGATGGGGGCGGACGCCAAGGGAGACGATCTCCAGCAGCTCCAGCAACAGCAGCAGGCGCTCGGCGGCAAGCCCATGGGCCGCGGGAAGGCGGCGATCAACCGGCACAAGGCGGCCACGAGCGTGTCGTTCGAGGGCGTGCTGTGCTTCCCGGGGCCGTCGACGCTCACGTTCTTCAAGTACCTGAACCGCACGAAGAAGAGCATGGACATCTGCGTCGAGAGCATCCGGTGCGACGACATCGCCAAGACGATCATCTCCGCCAAGACGCGCGGCGTGCGCGTGCGCGTGATCACGAACGAGCTGGAGCGCGCCGCCGAGGGCTCCGTCATCCAGAAGCTCGTGGACGCCGGCATCCCCGTGCGCTCGCACGACACCATGCGCCACCGCTTCTGCCTGCTCGACAACATGACGCTGCTGCACGGCTCGTTCAGCTGGAGCCGCTCGGAGAACGCCGAGGACCTCACGGTGCGCACGGGCGGCCCGCTCATCACGCGCTTCCGCTACCAGTTCGACAGCCTCCTGGCGGCGTACGAGCCGCCCGGGGGCGCCAAGCGCGCCGCGGCGGCTGCTGCCGGCGCCATCGACGCGCTCACCCACGCGCAGGCGATGCAACAGCAGGCGGCGGCAGCGGCGAAGCGCCAGCGCGTCGGGATGCCTGCGCCGCAAGAGCTCGCGCAGATGGGCGTCGCGGCGCTCGGGGCGGCGATGGCGCACGAGCAGCAGCAGTTCGTGGCGATGCACCAGCAGCTCCAGCAGCAGTTCCCGCTGGCGGCCATGCAGCACGCGCAGGAGCTGGCGCCCGCGCAGCTGCTCACGAGCCTCGTGGAGGAGCAGGTGCTGCAGCTGCCGCCGCTCCCGCAGGACCAGCACGAGCACCAGCTGCAGCACCAGCACCAGCACCAGCACCAGCACCAGCACCAGCATCAGCACCAGCCGGGCGAAGAGAGCCACTCGCTGACGTCGGACAGCCGCAGCGGCGGGGAGGACGGCACCAGCGACTTTGGGCGAGTGACCGACGACGAGTAAGCCGGAGGAGAGCGAGCGAGCGAGCGGCGGAGCGAGACGCGTGGTGCCGGCTCCTTTGTATACAACAAGTGCGTGTGCGAACTCGCGCTGGCCGGAGCGGCTGACTCGGTCGTTTCCCAGTGCTGCCTACAGCAGATCCTTCTTCCACTTGGCCACGAGCTGCGTCGCGCTCTTGGCCACGTGCGGCGCCGCATGCTTGCGCAGCTTGTTGATCACGCGGCCGACGCCCGTCGTCTTGAGGATCTCGACCGTGAGCGTGAGGCCCGCGAGCGTGTTCACCACGTGGGTCGCGAGCGTCGCAGACACGTTCTTGACGTTGCCGCCGTCCTTCTCGAGCATGCCCTGCAGGAACAGCACCTGCGTCTGCAGGTCCTCTTGCGACGCACCAGTGTCCATCTTCTCATCTGCAGCGGCGCTTGGAGGAGCTGCTTGGCTCTGCTTCGGCTGCCCGGACGCTTCTGGCTCCGTGATCTGCCGTTCCCACCACACACCACCACCAAGACAACACCCGTCACCCACCTGCACAGGCACCTCAGCCAACCAACTAACGATCCTGCGCCACGCACGAAGGCTCCCACGTCCGCATTCACGTGCGTCTCGAGCATCGGCGCGAGCTCCGGAACGGACGGCGCGAAGCCGATCGGCTTGGTTTCGCTCAGTGCCATCGCCGCCTGGAGCGTCGAGAAGTACGAGCGCACTGCGTCGCTCTCCACCGCGTTGTCCCACGTCCCGTCCTTTTGCTGCGCGAAGAGCAGGAACGCCATGCCGCGCCGCACTTGCACGAGGTTCTCCGAGCCGTCGAAGCACTTGAGCGCCTAGAGTGACGAAGAAGAAGAAGAAGAGTGGGGATGAGGTCGCGCCAGCACTTCGGCACTCGCCGCCACAACCAACGCACCCGCAGCGTCTCGCTTGTGAGCACGATGTCCTGCTGCGCGAGGTGGTAGACGAGGTGGTGGCGCAGGAAGAAGTACTCGTGCGGGAGCAGCTCCTAGGGACACAAGAGACGCGCGTGAGCCACTACACCACGCCCGCTTGAGATCTCATCAGTCGACATGAGCCACATACAGGTTCGCAAAGCAGAGTCCCGAACTTTGTGAGCACCGTCACAGTCGTCGTGACGAGCAGGAGCTGGTCTCTGTAGTCGACGGCTGAGAGCTCCGCTGGAGACTTGAACGGGTAGAACGACGGGAGGTGCTGCGCCAGCTGATACCCGCAAGAGTACGAACGCGATGTCTCGTCACCGCTTGATCGCCACATACTGTACACATACAACCACGCACCTGCTCGAGTGTGCAGCCGAGCGAGACGTTTACGAAGCGCGCGTAGTACACTCCCATGAGCGCATTCGCCATCTTGAGGAACGCCGAGCCCGCGTCGTCCGCCACTGGCGGACCCGCCGCCGGGTCCCACCCAAAGTAGTCCTACAGAGAAGACGCGCGCTCGTAAGTCTCCGTCAGCAGTCAAGAGCGCGGCGGTCGACACCACCAGCCAGCCAGCCACGCACCGCTGCCGTGTACACTGGCGACGGCCGCGAGAAGAACTCGAGAACCTCCACGCGCTTGCTGAATGAGTTCCCCAGGCGCTCGATGACGAACAGCGTCTTGAGCGTGTCTACCACCTACGAGCAGCAGTCCAGCAACGTGAGCGGCGGCCCGTGCGACCAACCGCAACCCAGCAGCTCGGTCGTCATCACCTGCTCGGCGCTTGGAGTACTCGCTGGAGACCAGACCGCGTAGTGCGACGCCAGCTGCTCGCTCTTGAGCCACAGCGCGCCGAGCAGCCGCGCGTACAGTGTCGCGAGCTGCTGCGTGTCGCCTGTCTCGACCGCCTGGAGGTCGTACAGCGTCTGCATCGCGTGCATGCCCAGGTCCGCGAAGAGCGCGCTGTCGTCGCGCAGCATGACGAACACGCGGTTCAGGCCTGTCGCGCATCCAGATGTGAGCGCGAGTCAAAGCCGTCGGTTGAAGAGTCTGAGCGCACGCACCTCGGCGCACGGCGTCTCTGCGCGCCGCGCTCTTCCACGCGACGGGGGCGACGCGCTTGGCCACCTGTCGCGGACGTCCATCGTGAGTCTCGCCAGTTACTATTCACCGCCAGTGTACACAGAAGCAGCCGCACCTTGGCCGCCTTGAGCTTGCGGAACTCCTGGTGCATGAGGCGCTTGAGCAGCTCCTTGTGGTTCGCGAGGCTCACGTGCACGTCCTTCTCGACCGCCTGGCGCACGAGCTTCGTCGTGAGCTTGGCGGCGTCGTGCTTGGCGACCACGGCCGCGATGGACGCCGTGATGCGCGCCTCCAGCTCCTTGGAGATTGTGCGCGGGTTCACGATCAGCGACGAGCCCGTGGACGTCATCTTGGTGTACATGGCCGCCATCGCCGATGATGGTGCCGCGAGTCTAGCTACCAGTCTGCTACTCGCAACTTTTGCGACTGAAATTGTATGGGAAGCTCTCCAATAGAAGCCATCATACAAATATAAAGATTACAGTTGTCTTTTGCAATTTTTAATATCTTTGATAGTATAATAAGTAAACTATAGAAACAGTCGTCTGGAATAGTAGTTGAATGATCTTGCCGAGACTACTTTCGCAGTTATGAAGTGGGCTTTGTGTGGACCGCCAAAAAGCAGCGAGGGGGACGACGCCCAATAAGTAGCCGAAGGTAGACGAGATGCTCGCGAGACTGCGCGTGGTGGCGGCGGCTGCCGGCAGACGACACATCGGCGGCTTCGCGGCCTCCGCCGACGCGGCGCCGACCGTCGCGGAGAAAGTGTGCGTGCTTCTGCTGGCTCTGCTGCGTTAAGTGTGGGAGTTTTGCATGTAACTCTAACTCGAAGACACCAGCGTGAATGTGGTGCTCATCGACTTCGAGGGCAACCGGCACTTCATCCAGGGCCGCCAGGGCCAGACGCTGCGCCAGGCGTGCGAGATGAACAACGTGGCGTTCATCAAGGACGACTCCAACGGCGGCGGCGGCGTGCACAGCGCCGTGCGCGCCGACTACTACACCGAGTCGCTCTTCGGCGAGGGTGCGTCTCGCGTTCCGGTGGATGGCGGGTCGTAGCGGCCAGGAGCTCACCTGTGTATGGGGACTGCCACGCAGGCTCCGTCTCCCCGCAGTCGCACGTGGTGGTGTCGAACGAGTGGATCGGCAAGCTGCCGCTGCCGAACGACCAGGAGAAGCACATCCTGGCGCAATACGTGCCGGAGGAGGACCGCTCGGCCAAGTGCGTGTGTGCCTGCAAGAGAGTGGGTGGTGACTGCTACTCGAGCTGACTGACTGACGCGGCTGCTTGTGGCTCTCACCAGCTCCCGCCTCGGCACGGAGATCGTGCTCTCGAAGGAGCTCGACGGCCTCGTGGTCGCCGTTCCGGAGGTGCCGCCCGTCGAGACGTACGAGTACGTGCACGAGTACGACGACGACCACGAAGACGACCACTAAGCAGAGCAGTACACACTCTCAGCCTCAAGTGAGAGAGCAGCAGACCGACACAAGTAACAGCACAAGAACGCAGCAGCAGCAGGCGGGTCGGAGCGGCTTGTCTTGCGTTACTTGCGCTTCTCCACGCGCTTCTTCTCCGCGCGCTTCTTCTCCGCCTCCTTCTTGTGGAGCTCCATGCGGGCGCGCTGCTTGATGTCCTGGCGCCGCCTCACGCCGTCCGCACTCGGCAGCGACCGCCGCGCGCTGCCGCTCCCGTTCGAGTCGGCGTCGTCCGAGTCGCTCTCGTCGTCCGACATGCCTGCGGCGGCGGCCATGTACGGGTTTAGCACACGCGCCTTGTTCTTGAGCACGCGGACGTTGTAGCGGATCTTGTCGTCCGCGGTGCGGCTGTCGAGCGACGCGAGCGGGTGCGCACCCGCCTGGTTCGCGAGCCCCATCACGCGCGCGCTGTTCTTGCGCCGCAGGTTCGTCGACGAGCTCGACTGCATATGGGACTCGTCGCCGAGGAAGAGCCGCACGACCTGCTCGATCGAGTCCCCAAGCGCCAGCGAGTCCATGTGGTGCGCGGCCGCCACGCCGACGATCTGCGCGATGTGCTGCAGTCCCAGATGCAGTTTCTGCAGCGGATGTGAGCGCAGATCGACGACAGAGAGATCGGAAGACACGCACCTCGGAGAGCGACTTGAGCCGCGCCGCGCGCTCCTTCTTCTGCTGATTGCTCGCTGACGCGTCTGCAAGCTGCTGCTCGACGAGCTTGAGACTCGACGCCTTCGAGACGCTCCCGCTGCTTCCGACAGGCGACACGGTGCTGCCAGAGCTGCTTCCAGCCGCAGCACCAGAGTTCCCGATCGCTGACACCGTCGCAGCGAGAGTGATCGACAACACTGACGACGAAGCAGGGACTCCGGAAGCCGACAACGGCGACGGCGATTCGTTGGTCGCGCTGCTGCCTCCAAGCTTGAGGTTGATGAACTGGCCCTGCAGCGCCGCGAGCTTGTCGCGCAGCTCGCTCACGCGCTGCTCGCCGGCTTTCTCTTCGACCTCGAGCTGCGCTGTGTGGTCGAGCTGGTCCTGCCAGTACACCTCTGCTTCTTCGGGCTTGTTGATGCCGACGTGGCGCAGAGTGCCCAGAATCCCGTCGTCCTTGAACGCGCTGCCGACGTACTGCCGGAGCGACTCGACCTGCTTCTGCCGCTCCGCCGTTGTCTCCGTTTTGTGGATCAGCTTGTCCTTCGCGCGCAAGAAGCTCAGCTCCTCCATCGACGACGTGCGTCTGCCGGCGGGACTCGCGGAGACGTCGAATGCTACGGTGTTGACAGCGCCAGGCGACTGGCGCTTCGAAGGCGAGGTCGCAGTTGGGCTAGGAGAAGACTCTTGCTCGCCGTCGCTGCTGTTGTTGCCTACGTTGCCACCTGTGGAGAACGAGGTGATCTTGTTCGCGATCAGGTTGGACGTCATGCGGTGATTGAGCTCCTGGCGCCAGCGCAGACGCGCGAGAGCGGCTTGGTGGATGCTCGCCTTGTCCTGGATCACTTGCAGCAGCTTCGGCACCTCGATGCTCGCGAGCCGCTTCTCGTACGACACCACCTGCGTGCGCTGCTGCAACTCGACGACGTCCTGCTTGAGCTTGCTCACGATCGTCTCGGCGCTCTCGATCGTGTTCGGGTCGCGCGCCGGGTTCACCTCGCAGTGCCGCAGAATGGACTTGTAGTAGTCGCTGCGCTGGCGACCGACGAGCGTCTCGTCGTTCACTTGTCGGATCTGCTCGAGGAGGTCGTCCATCTTGGAGGTGTTCTGCCCCGCGGCTATGGCGTGCGCCTTGGCGTCCAGTAGCCTCGACTCGAGCACTTTCAGGGATTCGTTCTTCTCCTTCATCGCGAACTTGAGCTTGTCGTACCGCATGCGCAGGTCCATGAGCTGAGACTGGAAGTGTGTACACGCACAGGAAGGTGAGCGATGCAGTGGGTTACACAAAGCGCCCCTCGCAACTTTGTGCTACACAGCACACGAGCGACGAACCTCGAGCTTCGAGACCGACCCGATGGAGACCTCCGCGTTCTCAGGAGAGAGGAACTCGAACGCGCCAAAGTCGTCCTCCGGAATCGCGTCGAACGGCGACGAAGATCCGCTATTGCCAACGCTGTTCGGTAGAGTTGTCTTGGTGTGCATCGGCTTGCGCTTCACAGTCGGACTCGCCGCCATCTTGGCTTTCTCGCCCGCGGCTGCTGACTTTGGCAGCACGACGCTGTTCTTGGTGCTGCTCACGGCTGATGCTTCCGGTTGCGAGCCACTGTCACTTGGAGTCGCTGTGTTACTGCCGCCTAATTGCTGCTGATTGTCGATGCTTGACGACGTCTGCCCATCGCTGCTGTTGCTGCTGCTGCCTCCAGGGAACCGCGAGGCGAGCACGTTGCGCAAGAAGCGACTCTCGAACGCCACGGCGATGAGTGGGAACTGGGTCCAGAGCCACCGACGCACGAAGTACCCGTCCTCGGCGTGGATGCAGAGCGCCTGGATGTCTTGCTGGATCTTTCGCGCGTCCGTCTCCGACAGGTGCGCGGTGGAGAAGTTGCCGAGACTCGTGATGAACTCCTGCAGCTGAGGCGGCTCGGGGCGGTTGACCACCAGGTGTCCGCTCTTCAAGTCGATGCGCTGCAACGTGCGCAAGAAGTCCGTGATCGTAAGGAAGAGCGCGAGGAGTTGATCCGCTGTCGGGTTCTCGCGCGCGTTGAACTCGTCCAGCGACCGGACGAAGTCGTCCACGGGGTCGTGGATCGATGAGTTCGTGCGCAGCACCATCCAGTACGAGAACAGCTCCTGCCGGTTGCGCTCGCTCCACCAGAGCTGGAACATCTTGATATCCACGAGCGAGCTCTGTAGCGATGACCAGAGCGCGCACCGTTCCAGTTGCACCGGCAGCTCGTCCACTCGCCGCTGGCATGCGTCCATGCCTTCGAAGTAGTTCGCGAGCTCGCGGTAGTAGCAGTTGCGCAAGTGGTCGTCGCGCAGGAAGCCGTATCGGATGATCAGACGGAACTGGTTATGGCTCAAGTCGTTCAGGAGCACCGCGTCAGGAGGAGTGGCAGCGCTGCTGCTGCTTCTGCTGTTGCCTGTCACCGCGTTGATCGCACTCTTCGAGCCGCAGTCCTGACGGTGGATCTGCATCAAATGCGGTCGCAGAAGCCGCAGCAACTGCTGGCTCACGCTCTTCGGCACAGCGTCGCCAAAGAGTTTCACGAGGTCTGCGTCTGAGAGCCCGTACCGTGACACAGCCAGCAGCGAGAGCGTGTGGCGCACCAGCAGCGCGCGCTGCTCGATCGCAATCTGCAGCGTCTCGAGATCAGTGATTTCGGGCGTTCCGGGTGCCTGTCCGCTGTCTCCACTCGGTTCAGCACCAAGATCGCGGTTCGGCGACCTCCGAACCAGCTTTCGCTCGCCACCAGCTTCGCCGTCGCCACTGCTGTGCGTCGCTGCAAAGTTCGCGAGGTTGCTGGCCGCGTCTGCCGACGCTTTGCAAGAGTAGTACTGCTCGCGCAGGTCGGCGAGAAGGATCTCGTTCCACTGCTTCATCAGCATCTCGTACACGACGTGGAGCTCGCTGGTTTGGCTTGCAGCCTTGAGCCACTGCTTCCGCACCTCGTCTGGCGTCGCTGGGTCGAACAGTTCGAGTGCGTGCAGCAGCAGCCGCACGTAGAGAGGATTCGAGCTACCCATCGCTGCCACGATCACCTCTTTCTCGTCGGGGTGTACGGCGCACGCGGACTTGTCTTCATACAGCTGCAGTCGCACCCAAGAAAATGTGCACAAGAAGATCAGCAGATGGACCTGCTTGCAGTTGACACTCCGCTGCTTCGATCGGCTGTGCACAAACCTGTACGATCGCTCGACAGGAAGGCTCGTCAAGCGGCTCCACGACCACGAACGACGAGTGGCGTCTCCGCAGTTCTCGGATCGTATGCGAGTCGTGGTCGTGGGCAGGCAGCGACGCGTCGTACACCAAGTCTTCGCTGCAAGATGCCACCCACCGCCAGAAGAACAACACATCATAACCATCTTCAGCCAAGAAGAGTCACCACCTACGCCAAAAGCGACGATCGTACTGCGCGACGTACTCATCGTCGAAGGCGAACGGCTTGCGATGCACCCACTTGCAGCTGCGCAGGTGGTTCATGCCCCGCTCGCTCGTCTGCGTAGCCGACACGATGATGCGTACGTTCGAAGGGAACGTCGTCGGGAGCCACGATAGTGAGTCGCCGCCGTCTTCGTTGCGGATGCAGTCGATGCCATCGAGCACGAGGATGATCCTGGAGCATGTACGCTGGCATCAGGAACGTCCGAACAACTAACACCCCCACCGCCTCGCACGCTGACCACTGACACGTACCGCTTGAACTTAGAGTTGGTGCCTGTGATGTGCGTCGTTCTGCCCACCGCAGCTTCGAGGCACCGGCCGAACGAGAACTTGAGCTTCTCCTCTTCGTGCTCGCGCGGCAGCTCAAAGTCGCGCAGTGCATACGTGGTCTTGATCTGGTTCATGAAGCGGAAGAGGAAGAGCGAGAGGCGCACGCTGTCGTACGAGCAGCCCGCGTAGTGCTCGTAGATGAGTTCGTGCGCTCCTTCGTCCGACCGGCGACGCTCGGCCGCCCAGTGCGCGAGCAGCGCAGACTTGCCGTTCCCCGGCTGGCTCACCACCGCCAACACGGTCGAGTGGCTCGCGTCGCGGTCCCACTGGCAGTAGTCGTTCAAGAGACGCACATACTGCGGCGCCGGTGCGAACACGAAGTCATTCTTGCGGCTCTTGGCGAACGCCAAGTGGGTCGCCGTCTCGCGGTTCACGGTCGTGCTCTCCAGCCGCTCGACGCGCTCGGCAGCGAGAAGCGCGTCGTCGATCGAGCGCGTGCGCTCTGGAGGCTCGCGCGCAGCTCCGTTCGCGACAGCTTTGCCGGGTTTCTTCGCAGGCGACGCTGCCGCCGCTTTGCCCATACTTGTGTGCTGTGCTTGGCTCTTGTGCTGTAGTGTGTCGATCTTCATATAGACTGTAACGACGCTCAGTTAACATGCGAAGACATGATGTGGGCAAGTTGCAGTGTTAGATGTGCACATGATCCGCTGTGTCGATCGACGCGAGGTGCTGTTCCCGAGGGCAAGGCGGTCGCGCCTTCGCTCACTCGACAGTCTGCTGGCTCTCGAAGCGCCGCAGCGCCGCCTGCCGGAGCTTCTCGCGACGGTCTTCGAGCGCCGCCGCACCACTTGGAGCCGCTCCGCTGGACTTGGCCGCAGCGTCGCCGCCGAGGGTTTGTCCCGCGCCTGCATCCCATTCAACTCGCGCACTCTGTTCAGGCAATGGCTCAAGAGATGCGTACATGCGTCCGCATGCACGAGCGCAGCCTCCGTACCAGCGAATGGCGAGTAGATGAAGTCCGAGCGGCGAGGGTGGCCGTTCGTCAGCCGCGCCGCCGACGCGTCCCCCACCGGCGCCTGCGAGCCGGCGTCCGCGGGCAGCAGGCAGCTCAGGAACGAGCCAAAGTACGCCGCGCGGTTCACGTACGCCGGGATGGACACACCCAGCAGCAGCTGGCTCAGCGCCTCCGAGAACGCGTTGCAGTTCCTGCCGCAGCACAGCAGCTCGTCAGTTCGTCCACCCCCATACTGAAGCGCTGCATCCACCCGCGTACTTGGTGAAGAGGTTGTAGCTGTCGCCCTCGAACTCCGGGCGCAGCGATAACGCGAGCTGCCGCGCCTCCGCGTACGAGCCGTTGAAGACGCCGAGCTGGATCGCCTCGCGGAAGACGGCGCCTGTCGTGACGCTCGCAGTGAGTTCCGAGCCTAACGCCACGAGATCCCGCAAGTGAGTGTCTCGGAAAACGCACCTGCCGCCTGCCGCGGCGCAGTCGTGAAGATGCCGGCGCCGCTCGCGAACGAGAACTCGTCGCCGCCGATCTCGATCCCGCTGTGGAACAAGCCGACGCCGAGCGCTGCACAGCGCATGAGGTCGCGACCAGACGAGAGAGAGCGAGAGCGCGACTACCGAATAAAGGGCGGCGCACACTACCAGAGGTGTAGTCGTTCGCGGGCGAGAGGTCGTAGACGTTGAGGATCACTGGCGTGTGGCCTGTGCGCGGAGCCATCCTTCCTGCTTCTCCTCAAGGTCTTCCTTTTTTGCCTGGGAAGCGGCCTTCCAGACAGGAATTCACCATAGTGACAAAACCCAGGATAGCCGTCGCTAGCGCCTTCCGCGCGCGGCGGCGGCAGCCCTGCGGCCCGCGTCCTTGCGCGCCTTCCACGTGCTGCGGTAGCCGAGCGGCTCGCAGAGCGCGGCGGCCGCGAGCGCCTCGAGCGCCGGCTCCAGGTCGGCGCTGCGGCAGTCGAAGCGCTCGAGGTCCGCGAGCGGCACCCACTCGAAGAGCGGCACGACGTAGAGCGGCGCGGCGGCCGCCGCCATCTGCCGCGCGAAGCGCGCGGCGCTCTGCAGCGTCGGGAAGCACTGATGCACGTGCACGGCGGCGTCCTCGACGGCGGTGGCCGGCAGCTGCAGCACGACGCCCACGCACGCGAAGCGCTGGCCGGAGCCGTGCAGCAGGTCGCGCGCGCGGAACTGGTGCGGCGAGGCGGACGAGGCAGTCGGATCGACTCCTGGCTCGGAGAAGAAGTTCTCGAGCACCATCGTGATCTCGTCGTCCTTGTAGACCGCGAAGCGGCTCGTGTCCGTGCTGCCTGGCGGGCGGACCTGCTCGGCGCCGCACACGAGGCGGAAGACGTGCAGCGTCTCGTTCAGGTCGCGGAACTTGCCGAACACCCGGAACGCGACGACGCTGGTCTCGGGCGGGTCGTCCGGCGTGCGGCTGACACTCACGCTCGCGCTGCCTGGCGGCGCTTTCCGCGCTTTGCTGCTGGCCGCGCTCGTGCGCTTCGGAGCGACCTGCTCCTTCATGTAGCCAAGCAGGCAGAACGGCTGGCACACGCCGTGCACTGGACTCCAGATCATGCTCACGCTGGACGCCTTGGCTTGCAGTGCGTCAGCGGCTCGTTCCAGCTTGAGCGCCCTCGTGCTCGCGTGGAGGTTGTTGGCTCGCCTCGACACGATCGACGGGTCGTGCAGCGGCTTGTCGTACTGCAGCGGAGGCAGTTGCGATCCCTCGAGCGGAGTCAGCGTCACGAGCGTGCGGGCTTTCGTCAGACTAGGGCTCGCGTGCGCAGGCGCGACGGATCTCCTCCGCTCACCCATCGCGAGGAATCCGCTGTGTGGAGACGTTGCTTCGCCGTTGTGTTCGGCTGAGCTGGTCGGCGACTTGCTCAGCTCGGTCGTGTCGGAGGCGCTTCGGAGTGCCGGCTTCGTGGTCGCTACCACATCTGGCGCCACTAGTGCAGCTCCGGTGAGTGTGTGGGGGCGCGACAACTTCGGGATCGCTTCCGGCGGAGCCGCGTGATCTGGCAGAGAGGTCGAATCGTTGACGTCTCCAACAGGATCGAGCAGCGAGTTCGAACGCCGTCGCTGCAGTTCATCGCTCGCAGTGTCAAGGGTTCTGTTGCCTCCGTTCGCTTCGCTGCTCCGAGTCAGCTCCAAGTTCGCGGTGGACTGCGTCGCGCTGCCATGACTCCCGTGTGTCACTCGGTTCACCCTCATCACCAAGCACCCAGGCTCGACGAGCTGCTTCAGCGTTCGCTCGGTCGGTAGAACTGGCGTTGACGTCGACTTTGTCATCCGCGACGCTGCCGGGTCCGCTCGGACTCCGCTTGCTGCTCGCTTGGACGCGATGATGTCGTCGACGAACTTCTTCCGGTACCGCTCCCACGCAACGGTCTTCAGCGCGCGGCTCTCGATGCTTTCGCGGACACAGCCAGCTTCCGAGCGCTGCAGGCTCTCGCGCGCCTCGGGCGACATGAGGTGGAAGATGTCGAAGCGCGACAGCACCAGGATCTTCACAGGCGACTCGGCGAGCACCGAGTAGTCGCGCACGAAGATGTCGTTGAACTTGCCTGCAGACGCTCTGAGGCACCACAGCACGAGCGTCAGCTCCGCACGTGTACCAGCACTTGTATGTGAGAAACGTACTCGGCGCATCCGATGATGGAGTTCGGTCCGAACCGACCGAGTTCGTACACCTGCGGCTGGTTCGTGACGGGGTGTTTGCCTTCGTGAACCATGCGGCACTCTCCTCGCGTGACGATGAACATCTCCGACGCTCTTGAGCCCTGACGACCAACCAATGCGTGTGAGGCGTTGAAGATGGCCACCTGACGCGAGCCGCTCGCGCTCCACCCGCCTACCGCACCTGTTTGCAGACTTCGCCTCGGAACGGGACGTACTTCTCCGTCATGACTGAGCACATGCCCTCGATGGTGTTGTCATCCCACTCGGGACCGATGAAGTACGCGTTCTTCCGCAGCAGATGCGCGTACTGGGCGTGATACTCGTTCTGGTACTTCTTGATGAGCGGCTCGTACTGGTCGCGACTCAGGATGAGCAGCTCGCAGTAGTCCGCGCACGCCACTGTGGCTCGCCGGATGCCGTCTGCCTCCGAAAGCGCGAGTTCGCCAAAGTAGTCGCCTTCTCCCAGCCGCGAGACGACATTCTCGGACGCTTCTCCGAAGCGGTCCTTCGAGCGAACGCTCACCTCGACGCTGCCGGAGAAGATGATGTAGAAGTGCTTCCCGACCTGCCCTTCCTCGAACAGCACGGTGTTCGTGACCGCGCTGATGAGCCGCATCGCCTTGCAGAGCTGCTTGCGGACCTCGAACGAGAAGCGCGAGAAGAACTTGACGCTCTTTAGGTACTCGACCGCGAACTTGAGGTCTTTCTCCGACCGCTGCGCCGAGTGCCGCACGAAGATGTTCCGGATGATGTCCTTGTTCGATCGGAAGCGCTTCTCGAGGGCGTTCGAGCCTACTTCGGCTTCTTGCGCCTCTCGGAGCAGCTCTCTGAAGAGATCGCGGCTAATGAACACGAGTTCGACTCTGTCGCTTGCGATGACAGCAGACGCTGGCACACGCGAGGAGAACGTCTCGTCAGCGCTGGTACCTCACACCTACACACGATATCAACACCCGCCAGCTGCGCACCAGTGCGCTTGTCCGTCTCCGACAGCAGCGCGCGTTCACCGAACGTGTCCCCGGGCTTCAGGCTCGCCAGACGCATCGCTTTGGCGAACCGTTCCGCCTCAACGCCAACGTCGTCATGACCTACAATCTCCACTGTCACGCAGCAGAATATCAGGCGGTCAGTCACAGCTACTGCAGTGCTTGCCGGACGCAGACAGCGCAGACACCTTGGCCGGTGAACACCATGTAGAAGTTGTCGCCCAGATCGCCCTGCATCCAATGGACCTCAGTGACGGACGACTCGACGGCCACTTCTCTTTCGTTTGCATCGCGCACCTCATGGAAGACGAACGCTCCTTTCTCCGTGTACGTGACGATTGCCAGCGCCTGGTACAGGCGGTCGATCTGTGGGCACGTGCATGAACCATCACCAGAGTGTTTTCTATCAAGCGAAGCTGCAGCAAACGCACCTTGTCTGCATGCGTCGTCGAGGTGAGCACGTCCATGACACCCGTTAGAATGCTAGACAGTCGCATGAAGGCAGCCAGCTCCACACAGGGCACTCCGTACGCGCGTCGAGGTTCGAGAAGAAGTCGAGCAGCCTGGACGCCGCCAGCAGAGACTTGAGCTGCCCCATACCAATGGTCAGAGTAAGAGTCGTGTCGCTGATTCTGCGAGCTATGCAACGTCACCCGCGCGCACAGACCGTGTAGATGTCGTCGAGCGAGCGGCGGCCGAGCGGTTTGAGTAGCACGCGGCGGCACGCGTCCACCTCCGGCCGGTCTTCCTTCACCGCCTGTGCGAGCGCTCCCTTCTGCGCGAGGTCCTCGAGGCGCGACGCCAGCGACACGCGTCGGTTCGCGTCGTCAGGACTCGGCTCCGACTCGGACGCTGCGTCCACCAGCGCGTCGCCCGTCGTCGACGTCTTCGTCGCTGACTTTGCGCGTCGAGGCATCTTCGTTGGTAAATGGAGAACTTTTCGAGATTTCACTTCAACTTGCCTCTTCCGTTGCGCAATTAAGCGTGGCATTCCCTCTTCTCTCGTCAAACCGAATGCAAATCACTTAATGCAACATATTGATGGCTGGTTTTATTCGCCACCCGCAACATCGCAAAGAACGATGGACAGAGAGTGGCGGCAGGCGGCGGCCGACGCGCGCCACGCGCTGCAGCAGCAGTTCCTGGGCGAGAAGCCGGCAGCGCTGTATGCAGCACTGGGCTCACACGCTGCGGATGCGACCACAGGCGGCGCGCTCTTCTTCGCGGGCGTCGCGGCGGCACAGGCGGCGCAGAGGCTGCTGCGTGTCGGCGCCGCGACGCCGATGCTGCCGCAGCTCGTGGGCGGCGCGGCTGTGGCGGCGTCCTCGGCTGCAGCGCTGCATTTCGCGTCGCTGCCGCGCGAGATCTGGGAGCTCGCCGTGCTACAGCGCAGCCGCGCAGCGGCGGAGACGGCTGGCGGGTTCTGGACACGGACGACGACGCCGGAGCAGTCGACGTCGCTGGCGGCGAGCGCGCGGCAGAAGCTGCAGACGCGCGTGGAGGAGCTGCGCGACGCGCCGTACCCGGTCTACATGGTCATGGGGCTGCTCTGCTTCAAGATGCTTGGCGGCCGTCTGAACGCGCTCGCGCCGAGCAACTTCTCGAACCTCGGGGCGTTCCACCTGAAGAAGGCGTCGCTGCCGGCCACCGCCGAGTACGCGACAACCGTCGAGCGCGGCGTCATCCAGGAGTTCGGGCGGCTCTACGGCTGCCACACGTGCGGTGTCAAGCGCGGGGTCAAGTTCCACGCCGACCACATGCCGCCCAAGCTGTACGTCAGCGATGTGTGTGTGAGGATAGGAGCGTGACGCACTAAGCCTCTCGTGCTACGGTCGGCGACAGCGTCGCGCAACGCAAGGACTCCAACCTCTTCCGGAGGCTTCTGGGCCGCAAGGTCGCCTTCCGCTTCTACCCGCAGTGCGAGCCGTGCTCGAACCAGCAGGGGACGGTCGTGAAGCAGTGGAAGTCCAAGCTGCGCACGCACTTCCTGTCGCTGCGGCTCTACCACAGTACCGGACTGTGGCTCGTGCTGCTATGCACTGGCGGCCTCTACGTCGGCGGTTCGAGTTTTCACGGTGCGTCGTTGCGAGGTGTGGTGCTGGCGGACGGTGGTCATGAGGAGCTGAAAACTGTGGCCGCATCTCGCTTCGATCCAGAGATGTCGGGCGTGGAGTCTGCGCGATCTCAAGCGGCGACGGCGGCGGCAGCGAACGACGACTTGAGCCACTACATCAACCACCACGCGACGTCCGAGCACGCGCTGCTCGTGTCGCTGCGTGAGCGCGAGAGCAAACTTCGCCGGTCCTTGAAAACTGCGAAGGATGCTGCCGAAGTCACCGCGCTGCACGTCGAGATCGACGCGATCGCGCAGTGCAAGGACGCTCTCAAGGCGAGCATGAAGCGGGAGAAGAAGAAGAAGAAGGCGAGCAGCTCGTAGGCAGCGACAGTTTTGACAGTGAAGACATGGCAACAAGATGTGCGTGTTGGTGTGGAGTGGAGTGGAAGGATGCCGATCGGTGAGGCATCAGTTGGATGAGACGTGTCGTTGAACGGCGTTCGATGGACTTGATACTGACGCTCACTCGACTCGATGTAGTTGTGCGTCTTGCTCAGTAAGTTGATCATCCTCGCTGTCATCGTCAGTTGGTGTAGCGTGAGACTCTGTGTAGTGCGGCAGACACGCGACTGCGATGACGAACTCGAGACGCGTCGACACGGAGCCAGAACTCGTCCTCATCGGTCACTGCGCTCTGTCGACTCGGGTGTGCTCCAGTAGCCCATCTTGCGATGCACACACACAGCGTGTCGAGTGAGCGGGTGGAGATCACCGACACGATGGTGCTCGATGAGCTCATGGACGAATCGCGCCTTTGACGCCCGTCAAGCCTTCGCCATCTACGATATCACGGTTAGAGGCGTCTGGCTTCGTGTCTCCAGTTAATCACGAAGTTCTTCACTAACACAAAAGTTGTTTACCTTCGTGTTCTTGGTATGCGATCATGTCGAACACGAGCGATACGGACACCTAGACACATGTGTTAGCTCGCAGGAGCGCAGCAGAACGCCGACAGTGAACCGCTTGGAGAAGAACTCGCCACGCTTTGTGTCGGCACTCATGAAATCGTTCGTGACGATGCTGTTCGAACGCAGACTATGACGACTTCAGCCACACTACCACCGACGTCGCCACACACCAGACCGACTCACCCCACGACGTATCGGTGGAGGCGCGCTCGTATGACACCGAGTCTGCTCACGTGCTCTATGAGGACGTCCCGCTATCTGTCAATGCGGCGCAGCAGAGTCTCGTGCAGAGCCTGGTCTCCGATAACCTGACGAGGGCCTTGCGCGGCCGAAGCAGCAGCTCACCTGGCCTGGCGAACGGAGTGTGTCGAGGCGAGCCATGAGCGAGAAGGAAGCGAGAATGAAGAGTGAGCTGGAAGGTATAGTCGACACTACCACCTCCACACGAGCTCCGAAGCCGAAGCGCGAGCGCCAGAGTGACAACGAAGTTGAGAGCAATCACCGTCGACTGCGTTGGCGATACTAAGGTGCGCAGTCCTGAAGGCTGTGGTGATGATTTTCGATGATGCTGAGGAATCTCATCGTCGCTCGCGCCACGCAGGCGCCTCTGTGCACAGGTGGCGATCGTCGTGATACCCCAGAAGGTGTTGGAACGAGATAGACGTACTGTGTACCCACATCACCTTCTCGAGCTCACGCACGTGTCCTTGTTGGTTCAGGCCG